>JAHKKF010516058.1:0-11029 GCA_019740295.1 Labeo calbasu
ATATGAAAGAAAGATGTACAGTTTTGGAAAGACAGGTGAATCATTAATGACAAGCACATAAATATTTAATGAGGTGAGCACTGATGCAGTTTTTGATTGGTTGTCTGTTGCTAAACATTTTGTTGTTACACTCAAGCACCATATAGTTTCAAAATTACAAGTCTGAAACACTGCTGGTTTAAGATATTGTTAACTCTGGGTTAAAGGGATATAGTTCACCCAAAAATGTAAATTCTGTCATAAATGACTCACCCTCATGTCGTTCCAAACCCTTAAGAACGCCAGAAAGCTCTCGGATTTCATCAAAAAATATATTCATTTGTGTCGAAGGTCTTATGGGTTTGGAACGACATGAGGGTGAGTAAGTAATGACAGCATTTTCATTTTTGGGTGAAATATCCCTTTAAGTACATATAGTGCAAAAAGCATGAAAGATTCTAGATTCAAAGGCTGTAAAAAGTTAGTCCTTGTACTTTGGCCAACTAGCTAAAGGTACGTTTCTGTGCTTCTTTCTGCTTTTGCTGTGTTCCTGAGGTCAGCTTTATAAAGTCCTGAGCTCAGAGAAACCTCAGCCCAACAGTGTCTGGCGAAAATCAGATAGAGCTTCATTCATGACTGCATTTAACCCTGGCAATTTCAGACAATCACGTAAATAGCGACAATCTACAGTGCTGAGCGCTTGAAGAATGATGAGAATTCCCACAATGCACTCGTGACCCTTTTCCAGAGGTTCCACCGGCATCTTCTGCTGGTATTTGTGGCGTGTTTGTGTGGCCGTTACGTGTGTGAGTTATTATCCAGCTAAGCGCACCAGCGGCGCTTAGATTGTTTGGTTTTTGGTGCGCAGGGCGAAAATTCAGCAGGCTTTGCCAAAGAAAACATTTCTTGGCTTCGGCCGTCACTGTACCGTAATGCATTCACTCTCCCGACCCGTAAAATTACACACAGCCGCTGAAAGGAAATACATTTGCCATGGTTTAATGGCTCCCAAGCATCCCGTCGCAAGATAAGTACCCACATAATGGAGCGCTTCTCCACCTGTTCAGAAGTTGCTGAAAAAAATCAGGACTTGTCGTTAAATGCACATTTTATGGGACGGATGCTGAAGAATGAGAAACCCCAGCTGTGTGGGATGAGAAATCACATTTCGGGCTGTACGACAGCAACATTTTTGTGTTTTTACTTTCAAGTTGTGGGTCTGTGAGAAGGCTAAGTCAAAGTTTCAATTGTAAGGCTGAAAATGTACACAAGGCTCGCTCTGATAAAAACACTTTTCTGCTCACCAAGGCTGCATTTATTTGATCAAAAATACAGTAAAATCTGTAAAATTGTGATATATTATTACAATTTAAAAAAACTGTTTTCTATTTGAATATATTGTAAAATGTAATTTATTTCTGTGATCAAAGCTGAATTTTCAGCATCATTAGTCCAGTTTGTCACATGATCCTTCAGAAATCGTTCTAATATGCTGATTTGCTGCTCAAGAAACATTTATTATTATTATTAATGTTTAACACAGTTGTGTTGCTTCATATTTTTGTGGAAACTGTAATACATCTTATTTTTTAGGATCATTTAATTAATAAAAAGTTCAAAACAACAGCATTTATTTGAAATAGAAATCCTTCGTAATGTCTTTACTGTCACTTTTGATCAATTTACTGCATCTTTGCTGAAAATAAATATTTCTTCCGCAAACTTTTGAATATTAGTGTACATTATGGCAATTTATACTGATTTAAATAAACTTCTAATATGATTTAAATAAAAATGACATTTCTAATGGTTTATAAAAAAAATAAGTAAAACTGAAATCGAATAAATATACAAAATAATAATAAATAAACTACCATTTAATTTAAAATAATAATAATAATAATTTAAAAAAAAACATTTGTTTGTAAGATTCACCCACACATTAGTATCCATTATCTGCAGAATTTGGTAATAAAATATTTTTGTTCAGTTTTGTGTATAAAATGTATTAACATATGCTACACATTTTTTACTAAACTTTTTTTTATTATTATTTTATTTTAAAATATGACTTGGCCATTTGTTTGTAAGATTCATTCACATAATCTGCAGAAAAATCTATTTTGTGTATTAAATATCTTAACATTTTGTAGTTCAATCAAATAATGGATCAAATAATTTTCAAGAAGGAAAATCATTGTTAGTGTTTTTTCAGGTTCAACTGCATTGCATTATTTTCCATGCAGTTTATAATGTACATTTTGGCAAATGTAGTTGGCTTTTCAGTGCATCACAACATCTTTCTACCTTATTTATGCATAAAAAATGCACATTAGTACCTAAAGTACATATTAGTTCCAAAATGGTACATTTTGCTACATTTTAAAAGATGGACACAGAAAATTCACATGCTGTGTGCTGTAAACAGACTATATACTGCAGAAAAAGCTATTCCAGATACCCAGGAGTCAATGGGTGTATTGAGAAGTACTGATGCAGACGTTCATTAGCTGCCTCATGTCAAACAGATGGAAAAAGCCACTCGTCCCTCACATAGGCTTGATTTTTCACAGGCCTGTTAGAGGTTCGTTTATGTCTGAGCTCTCTAATGAGTCAGTGTGTTTTGCTCATTCTCTCTCTTTGTTTTGCTGAGGTCGCAGTGGGGTCGCGGCCCCTCAGAGGTCACCGGTGCAGGACACACACGCCGGCCAACTCAGCTTTCACTCTGTGCGATTTGAGTCGGACACTTCAAGGAAGAATATGAGAGTTTCTACTTAGTCTTAAAGGTCTCGCACGTCCGTCCGTCTGTCTGTCATCTTTTACTCACCCTCATGTCGTTCCAAAGCCATATTATGTTCCTGTTTGTTATACGAGCAGCTCTTTTCCATGTGGCTCAAGTGGGACCACAACATTCAGTCAAACTACAGAGGTCATACTGTATATTTGATTCACTAAAAAGAATCGGGTTAAATAAGTTCATGCATCAGACTAGACTGGTCGTGCTGAATGTTTTTGATTCGCTAAAAAGAACCAGCTTACAAGAATTATTTAAGAGAATCAACTCACTGAGTTGTAGCCAATGTTTTTTGATTCACTATGAAAAAAATGACTCATGTGAGTCATTAGTTTGTGAATCAAACTACAGTGGTCACACTGTATGTTTGATTCACTAAAGAGCTGTGATAAAAGAAACAATCAGATTGAATCAGGCTACACTGGTCGTGTTGATTGTTTTTGATTCATTAAAAGAACCAGCTCATAAGAATCATTTAAGAGAATCAGACCAAACTCGTCGAGTTGTAGCCTATGCTTTTGATTCATTCATTCATTCAAAAATAAATAAATAACAGTCTTTAGTTTGTGAATCAAACTACTGTCGTCACACTTTATGTTTAATTTACTTAAAAGAATGAGGTCAAAAGAATCATTTGTTTATGAATCAGACAACACTGATCCTGTTGAATGTTTTTGATTCATGAAAAGAACCAGCTCATAAGAATCATTTAAGAGAATCAGGCTGCACTTGTCAAATTGAGGCCAATGTTTTTGATTCACTAAAAAAATGGCTTATGAGAGTCATTAGTTAGTGAATCAAACTACAGAGGTCACACTGTATGTTTTATTCACTAGAAAGAATCGGGTTAAAAGAGTAGTTTGTTCTTGAATCAGACTACACTGATGGTGCTGATTGTTTTTGATTCACTTAAAAAAACTCATAAGGATCATTTAAGAAAATCGGACCGCACTTGTTGAGTTGTAGCCAGTGTTTTTGATTCTCCTTTAGTTCGTGAATCAAACTACTGTGGTTACACTTTATGTTTAATTTACTTAAAAGAATCAGGTCAGAAGAATAATTTGTTCATAAATCAGACAACACTGATCCGGATTCATAAAAATAACCAGCTCATAAGAATCATTTAAGAGAATCAGACTGCACTCATCAAATTGTAGCCAATGTTTTTGATTCACTAAAAAATGGCTTATGAGAGTCATAAGTTAGTGAATCAAACTACAGAGGTCACACTGTATGTTTTATTCACTAAAAAGAATTGGGTTAAAAGAGTCATTTGTTTATGAAACAGACTATACTGATTGTGCTGATCGTTTTTGATTCACTAAAAAAAAAAAAAACTCAAAAATCATTTAAGGAAATCGGACTGCATTTTTGGGTTGTAGCCAGTGTTTCTGATTCAGTAAGAAACAAACGACTCATGAGAGTCATTAGTTAGTGAATCAAACTACAGAGGTCATACTGTATGTTTGATTTGCTAAAAAGAACCTGGTTAAAAGAGTCATATATTCATGAATCACTGATCATGTTGAATGGTTTTGATTCATGAAAAGAACCAATTCATAAGAATCATTTAAGAGAATCAGACCGCACTTGTAGAGTCATAGCTTATGTTTTTGATTTACTAAAAAGAAATGACTCATAAAAGCAATTAGTTAGTGAATCAGATTATAGTGGTCCCACTGTATGTTTGATTCACTAAAAAAAGAGCAGGTTAAAAGAGTCATTTGTTCATGAGTCAGACTACACTGGTCGTGCTGATTGTTTTTGATTCACTAAGAAAACCAACTCATAAGAATCATTTAAGAGAATTGGGCTGCACTCGTCAAGTTGTAGCCAGTGTTTTTGAATCATTAACATGAACCGACTCATGAGAGTCATTCAACTGAAAATCAAACTACAGAGTTCACAGTATATGTTTGATTCACTAAAAAGAATCATGTTAAAAAAAAGTCATTTGTTCATGAATCAGACCCCATTAATCATGCTCTGTGTTTTTGATTCATTAAAAAGAACCAGGTCATAATAATCATTCAGGACAGTGGCTCTCAACTCCAGTCCTCGGCATCCACTGCTCTGCACATTTGTTATGTTTCTGAATCTGACACGCTCAGTTCAGGTCATGGATCTTTCTCCTAACAAGCTGATGATCTGAATCAGGTGCAATAAATGAGGGAGACATACAAAATGAGCAGAGCAGTGGGTCCCGAGGACTGGAGTTGAGAACCATTGATTTAGGAGAATCAGACTGCACTCGTTGAATCGTAGCTTATGATTTTGATTCCCCAAAAAAGAAAAAACGACTCATGAGAGTCATTAATTAGTGAATCAGATCGCAATAGTCACACTGTATGTTTAATTTACTAAAAAGGAATCAGGTTAAAAGAGTCATTTGTTCATGCATCAGTCTACGCTGGTTGTGTTGATTGTTTTTGATTCACTAAAAAGAACCAACTCATAAGAATCATTTAAGAGAATCACTTTGCAGAGTTGTAGACAATGTTTTTGATTCACTAAAAAAATTACTTATGAGTGTCATTAGTTAGAATGTGAATCTAAACTAATAGTTTAGTTTGATTTACTAAAAAGAATCAGGTTAAAAGAATAATTTGTTCACGAATCAGACAACACTGATCGTGTTGAATGTTTTTGATTCACTAAAAAGAACTATGCTCAGAAGAATCATTTAATAGAAACGAACAGCACTCGCTGAGTTGTAGCCAATGTTTTTGATACATTAAAAAATAAAAACAACTCATAAGTATTCAAATACGTTTTTATTTTGTTTTGCTTTATTTTTATGTACATCCATTTGCAGAATATCAGTTTTCTGTGATTTTCTTCGCTCTTCATGTTTGCTACTCTCATTAAGATCCACAGCAGCACACAAACACACAGTCTGCAGTGAAATCTCACTCTGACTACACATTCACCAACCCTAAATGTGCCCTTTGTTGACATGCGTCCTGACCCTCAGGAGACCGTCTGTTGCACAGATGTGCCCTCTCTCTCTCTATCTGTCTCTCTCCCAGATGTCTGATAACCTGACAGCACAGAATGAGGCAGTGAGTGTCATTTTCTCAGGAGAAACATCTAAGAAGCAGGAGACTTCACTGAAAGTCTCCATTTGCTCACTGTATAGTCTTGGAGAAACAATCGAGATATTAAATACATATGATTTTTGATGTTGTTTCCCATTGGCCTGTCATGTAATGTGTGCACGCCTTGTATTGTGTGTGTGTTAGTTGTTTATTGAGCAGACGCTGAAGGACTCACAGATCAGGAATGACTGGAATGTGAAGAGGAGGAGAAAGAGAGAGAGAAAGCGAGAGAGGTTGAGTGGGAGGTTATGGATTTATGAGGTCGTTATGGGAGCCGCTGTACTTTTGCATGACACCAGCTTTGTTTCGGCCCCTTGCGGACCCTCAGGGTGGACACTGTGTATGTGTGTGTGTGAGAGAGAGAGAGGGTTTCAGGTGACCCTGGCTCAGTTTTCACTTTTGTGGCGTTGATATGAATGACCCCTCTGTAGCTCCGCCCCATGAACACAATGACCCCTCACATGGGCCTAATACATAACTCAACTCAATTCAACTCTGTTTTTGATTTTAGTGCGTTTTATTTTCTTGACCATAAAGCACAATAAATAAGCTATTTCAAGTGTGTGGGTTTGATTGGTGGGGACATAATGGCAGACAACAGACATTTAATTATTTGATCAAAATAATTGCTAGGGACAATTTAGTATCGCTGGATATTGGAAGGGAGATGTCATTAAATTCTAGGCCCTCGAAAATCATAACAGGCAATTTCCGACTTTGGAAACTATAGTTCTTTCCATAAATATGAAGAGGGAAAGCAACAGATTAATGAGTTAAAGGAGAAGTCCACTTCCAAAACATAGATTCACGTATAATGTACTCATCCCCTTGTCATCCAAGATGCTCATGTCTTTCTTTCTTCAGCTGTAAAGAAATTATGTTTTTTGAGGAAAACATTTCAGCATTTTTCTCAATATAATGGACTGATATGGTGCCCTGATTTTGAACTTCCAAAATGCAGTTTAAATGTGGCTTCAAACGATCCCAAATGCAGTTGTAAATGATCCCAGCCGAGGAAGAAGGGTCTTATCTAGCAAAACAATCAGTTGTTTTCATTAAACAAATACAATTTAAATAGTTTTTAATCTTAAACACTCATCTTGTCTTGCTCTCCCTGAACTCTGTGTATTGTGACTCAAGACAGTTAGGGTATGTCGAAAATCTCCAATCGTATTTTCTCCCTCAATTTCAAAAATCAATTCAAAATCATCCTACATCGCTGCAGAAGTACCAACCCAGTCTCTGCAAAGTGAACATGCAAAGAAGATCAAACATCCTTAACAAAAAAGGTAAAACAGCGATATAGGACGATTTCGAAGTTGAGGGAGAACATGAGATGGGAGTTTTTCATCATACCCTAACTGTCATGAACCGGAACAAAAACAGTCCAGGCAGAGTAAGACAACGTTTGACATTAAAAAGTATATAAATTGTATTATTTTTATGAAAATAAACAACCGTTACGCTAGATAAGACCCTTCTTTCTCAGCTGGGATTGTTTACAACCGCATTTGTGATCATTTGAAGCCGCATTTAAACTGTATTTTGGAAGTTCAAAATCAGGGCACCATATCAGTCCATTATATGGTGAAAAACATAATTTATTTATGACTGAAGAAAGAAAGACATGAACAATTTAGATGACAAGTGGGTGAGTACATTATATGTGAATCTTTGTTTTGGAAGTAGACTTCTCCTTTAATACAAATTTCACAAAAAGCTTATGGACCTAATCATAATGCAAGTCAGACATTGAGGTGAGCTGCTGTTTTTTCACATGTTTGCCAACATACCAACTCAGAGAAATTTTGATCAGAGTTTTTTTTTTTTTAATGTTCATCCAATCTCATTTTGTAAGTGAGTTTTCTTTCTGTTTAAAAGATGTTTTCCTTGGATTGTTTGACTACTCAAAAGAGAATATGAGAAAACAAAAGCTAATTAATTTGTGTTTCCAGCTAAATTGCACATACATAAACAAAAATCTAGCTCTAAACCATTCTTTTCTTTATTTAAAGTTTAGACAAGTACATAGAAACTAAGTTCTGTTAATCCTAATCGTTTCGCTAGATAAGACCCTTCTTCCTCGCATCCCTGTAAAACATATTACATTTCATATATATTATATGTATGTTTGTATGTCTTACCTTTTTTATGATGTAAACGTTCCGAGTCGAAGGAGGCGGCGGCGAAGCCGAGCGCTATTCTTCTTCTTCTTGGTTTTTAACGGCGGCTGGCAACCAACGTAAATAGGTGTATTACCGCCACCTTCTGCTCCAAAGTGTGGAACAGAGCTTTATATTCTATTCATCAAACCTGTCTCTCTAATAAAATCAAATAAGGCTTTACTATTTATTTCACTTAATCATTTTATCAAAACCTTAAAATTTAAATCCTGGATTCCATTCTTTCTTATTTCTTCTAACATTTTTCCTCTCTCTATTTCGTACTTCCTACACTCAAGGAATACATGAGGTATTGATTCTTCAACACTACAGTGTTCACAAAACCCATTTGGATGCTGAGCGCTATTGTTGGCGGACTCTTATTTTGAAGCCGGTCGCGCTCTTCCGATTTCGCCGGTCACCCGGAAGGGGTGATTCGCGATTTACGACACGCGCTCCGAAGTCCCGATCTGAATCAAATGATTCACGATCTGCGCTGTCCGAACTTAAGTCCCGATCTGAATCAAATGATTCTCGATCTGCGCTCTGATCCCGATCTGAATCAAAAGATTCGCGAACCACCTCCGTATTCCGTATTCAGTGTCGATCTGAATAATGATTCGCGAATCATATCAGATCGGGGCTTCGGAATCATTAAATTCACGAAATGATTCGCGAATCCACTCCAAAGTTCAGATCTGAATCAAATGATTCGCGATCTGCGTTGTCCGAACTTAAGTCCCGATCTGAATCAAATGATTCGCGTGGTTCGATGGAGTGAATCATTTTGCGACGCAATGGTTAACTAATTCGGAATTTCAAAAAGATTCGTTTCACCCATCACTGTATGTGCATATTAAAATCATTATAAGCAATGTCGAAATTCAAACATGGCCTTTTTGATCTGGCTTTTGCTAGTGAATCTCTTGAACTGAAGCATTTAAGTCACGAGATTGAATCAATCATAGCGGTTCCAGCGTAAATGACTCACTCAGTTGATTCAGTTCGTCTTTTCCTCTACTCTTCGCGTCTTGAAACATGTTTACACGACACTGTCAGTACTACTACGGGTTTAACTCGCTAGTTTAATGCCATAAACTGAAATAAGCGAAAAAGGTATGATGTTTATAAATAAAAATGAATGTTACATTTAGCTATCAGTATTGTAATAAATGTTTGAGAAGTTTGTATTTGATTGTATTAGTATATACAGAGTGATAATCAATGTAAAAAGAGCAAATGTGAGAAACAGAAGAACACAAAACATCATGACAGCATAAAGTTAAAGAGGGTAAACGTTATCATTCAGCTTAACTACAGATGTGTTTCAAACATTTAGATTACTTTTATTGCTAGGGACCATATTCTATGTCCTTGAGTTATTTTAACAAATACAGTGGAGTACTAATAACGCATTTTTGCATTTGATTAAGTAAATATGAGTGTTGTTTGCTTACTGCAGGTCATTGCCAGGTTGTTTCCATGTTGTTGTGATGGTTCTGTGTGGTTTAAGTGGATTGCTATGTGGTTGACTGCGATTAATGCTTTTTAGTACAAACCTATGTGACTGCTAGGGTTCTCTAGGTAGTTTTAGGGTGTTGCTATGTGTCATCATCATTGTATAAATTCACACATACACATGCATGCAGCCCACAGTGAGATCTCACACGATGCCTTTGAAAAGCTCTTGAAGCTAAAAACATGGCTGGCATCTCCATCGGCTTTTATTGATTGACAAAAACACCTCTCGCAATCTCACATGGGTTTCCTCTTCTTAGAGTTCCAGAAGAGATCTCAAACATTTCATTTCATTCATTTAGAGCTGAAGTGACTCACTTGTGTCTGTTTTTATTTCTCCAAAGGAGTTTTAGGAGAAATATCTGAGAAGAGAAAGTCTCGCAAAGAGCAACGTATGACCCTCTCATGCATCACAAGGTCATTTTCTCCATAAAACAACCACAAACAGGTGGTTTTCGTTGGGTAAGAGAGCATTTAGGGGTTCTGTACCAGTGTATACTAGTCCTAGTAACCGGAGTCTGGCCGTATGAAAGAGCCCTGTGATTTATGGGAGGCGTAAAGGCAGATTCTATAAACATTGACACACAGACCAGCTGCTGCTCCTCTTTACACCAGGCCAGCGCCATCAGTCGTGTCGGTACCCTTTCGTTCCCTTCACCTTCTCATCCAACGTGACCCGTCTGTCAACAAAAGCATCACCTCAGAAAAGATGAACACTCATGTAGGGGCAGGTGGTATGATATTTGCATCACTGCGCCTGATCAAAAACCCTAAGAGATGAGATCTCACATCCTTGCTTTTTACATTTACTAATGCAATTATTTCGAGCACAAGATCTTGTCGGATGAATTACCCAGTTGAAGACGTGTTTGGGTCGGTAAACATTCTCACTTTAGCTATGTACTTACTCAAACTCACTGTCAACACTTTTCATGCCTCAGTCCACCATGTGTTCAACAGCATCATCCGTGCAGCAAACATACGTCATGTGTGACCAGCTTGTCGCATGTGGCGAGTTGCAGGCTCAATGTTAGAAAATAGAGTAGAAGAATAAGTTAATTTATTTTTAATGTTTATTAAATATGAAATGTATTATTATATATAATGTATATTACACTTGCTCGCACATTCCTGGTAATATTCTAAATAAATCAATGAACACTGGGTTAAAGAACCTTCTTATTTTTTTTTTAACTTGTTTTTAAAGTTTTTATCTGTAAAAATGTATTTTATTGTTTTATTTTTTGTTTATTATATGTATACTAATCATAGTAAAGTAATCTAGGGTACTCATTTTAGGTCATTCAGATTACTTTTTTAGATTACTTTTAGATTACTTTTGTATCTAATTTGTTCTAAACTTACGACCAAACACACCATATTGATGTCTTCGTGATTTTTTTTTTAAATCAAAAACTGGCTCAATCCGTCTACACTTTTCATTATTAATTAGTAATGCTTTAATCAATATTATACCA
>JAHKKF010516060.1:0-55755 GCA_019740295.1 Labeo calbasu
TGTAGCCATGGCTCTTATGTAGCAAAAACATTGCCAGTGCATATTGTGAGCCTGCCTTTGCAGTTACGCCGTAGTGCTGCAGCATGTGCTTGCTTTTGGAAACAGGCCTTAGATTGTGAGTTCCTATTTTGTAGTGCACTCTGTGTTGAGTATTACAGGCTCCTGTACTGTCATGCCCTGACCAGAGGTAAGAGATAATCCGGTGAGTCAGGGTTTCATATCTCTCTATAGCCTTTAAGTGAAATGAGGCGTGCGCCGACCTGGATCAGTCATCGCCTGCTGCTCCGGTTTTTCTGTTTAGCACCAAATATCTGTCCTTTTAAGTCACCAACACAGACCTCTGTCAACTCCATATTCATAAAAAACATTTTTAGTTTTACTGATAGTCTAGACAGTAAAACATTCTAGCCCCCGAGACATGAGTCATAAAACTCATCTCTGCTTTTATACCCCATATCCATCCATAAGATATCTTACTGCCCTCTAAAGTCTCTATATAGCAGAGCATATTTATCTGTATCTGCGTGCTGGTCTCATTCCAGCTGCCTCTAGCAGAGATAGACCTCAGCTCATTTTTATCTGTGTGCGTGTATGTGTGTGTTAATGCTGTCTAGATTAGGATGAGGGTTATTCTCATGCCTGCGGGACAGAGGAGGTTTTTTGTTCAAACCGGATTGTTGATCTTGATTCTGCTCTGATCCATGAACCGGTTCTGGCAGGTTCTGACTGGCTGATTCCAGCCCTCACGGCTCCTGCGATTGGAGGCTTCCTCTTTTTGTGCTGCCTGCCTCTTTCTCTCTCATTCTCTCTCTCTCTCGTTCTGATGGATGTCTGTAAACTCTTGACTCTGTCTGAGCTTTAACTTAAATTAGAGAGTGATGCAAATCCACAGGGATCTACCACTGCATCTCCATTACACGCATACACTTGTAAACGGACCTGTAAATAAATGTACAGAACACTGATAGCGTTCAAGATATTCAAAGAACACAAAAATATTCAGACACTGCTATCGTATCTGAGGTCAGTGAAGAGGCAACCTACTCTTAGACCAGATTGGCAGGCTTCAAAATACAGCATCAGAAAGACTGGAGCCGTAATGTAGACCAGATATTTAATTGTGCATATTCATATCTGTATTTTTAAATTTAAATGACATTTGTTGTCATTTAACGATAACAACTGTTAAACATTGAGCAAATCTCAAAATGAATAGCAATTTTTCATATTGTACATTTAAAAGGTTGTCATGCTTAAATTTACTTGTAGCATTTAAAACGGCTGATTTTAATTTGCTTGATTTAGTTTGTTTTATTTGTCATTTATTATGTCATTTATTAATAAAATATTATAGAATTTAACATTTTGTTACCAGTCATATGAAAATAAGCTTTTGATATTGGTCGAAATCTTTATATAATACATCACACACACACAGACACTGGACCAGTCAATGATCATATGATCTCTGGTTACAAACCATGATGTTTTCCAGAGCATCAGCATGAGGAAATGTGTTTTCAGGACTTGACAAATGGCTAAGTTGGGTGAGAAACTGGCAAGTCCAGATAATTGGTGCCAAATGAAGTTCTTACTTCAAATAACGGGTGGTTCAGGAATGTCTTGTTTGATTAACTGACACGCTATCACATTCAATTCCTCCTTTGCAGCCCAAAGTGTGCGTGTGTGTGTGTGTGTTTTAGACTGAGTCTAAGTGCCAGTGTTATCGGAGTGATTATCCATCCATCACTGTCTGCTTCAAGGTGCTTGTGCTCCCAGCATTCCTCAAAACGTCTAACATTTGTTAGCTAATGACGTCCTCTGACTAATCTTTTACCTGCTCATTACAAGCTGTTATTCTGTTCTAAACAAGAGTCCTTTAGTCCAAGTGTACAATTAGCCATTCACTAGACACTTGTTACCTTGATTTTTATCCATGTTGATGACGATATAAAGTTCCAAACGTAGGTTCAGAAGGAGTCTAATCATTCAGTCCTTTCAGTCCTCATTACAAGCCTATATAAGCAGCACTCATTGCACCGTCTCAGTGTCAATTCTTCCGACATCCATCCATAACTGCACAAAAACTGTGTGGCGGGAGCTTCATGGATTGGGTTTTCATGGCCAAGCAGGTGCATGCAAGCCTCACATTTGTAAGAACAATGCCAAGTGTCAAATGAAGTGCTGTAAAGCACGCCACTACTGGACTCTGGAGCAGTGGAAACCTGTTCTGTGAAGTGAAATCTTGCTTCTCTGGCAGTCTAATGGCAGATGCCAGTAAAGTTTGGTGTTTTTTTCAGGGCCTAGACCTGTAAAAGTAAAAGAAAATATTAAAGGGTTAGTTCACCCCAGAATGAAAATTCTGTCATTAATTACTCACCCTCATGTCGTTCCAAACCTGTAAGACCTTCGTTCATCTTTGGAACACAAATTGAAAATTTTTTGATGAAATCTGAGAGCTTTCTGACCCTGCATAAACAGCAACGCCACTGATACGTTCAAAGTCCAGAAAGGTAGTAAGAACATCGATTAAAATGATGTGACATCAGGGTTGTGGTACTTTGAAAGTAATCGAAACCGAAATTCAGAACCTCTAGCCGATGTAATTTTTCCATATCGGTTATTAAAACAATAATAAAACACGTTGTGCCTAATAACACCCCTTAGCTGTTATAAATTCACTGTAAACCACGGCTTTGCAGGGTTTATTGCTTTTTTAAAACGATTATTCCACACAACAGAAACAAAAACCTGTGTGTTTGTAGAGTATTTTACAACAGTTTCGAACACAGCTCAACAAATCAGAATGAAGGACCAGAACTATCCGTTTTATAATTCATTTTTTTAATCCTGTTAATGCTTTCCCATTCCCCGAGCTTTTGTTTAAAATAGGAGGTTGGCATGGCAATTTTTGTATTTGACAGCAACACCTATTTTTTTAAGCCATTTCTGAGCGCTGCATCTCTCGTTGAAATGCAAAGATGTGTTCTGCGTGAATGGCCAGTAAGAACCTAGAGTACTTGCGCATATAGAGTGACAGGACAAGATCGCTGAGAGAAAGATCACATCCAAAAGCCATCATGAGTCAGATTCGCATCTATAGCTATGAGGACATGAAAAATTAATAATAATAAAATAAAAACAATCATTCATTAACCATAATCGAGGTGAGTAATTAATGACAGAATTTTGTCATTTTGGGTGAACTATCCCTTTAATGCTTTAGCATGCTAAGACATTTTAAACAATGCTTCCAACTTTGTGGGAACAGTTTGGGGAAGGCCTTTTCTTTTCCAGTGTGACTGAACCCTAGTGCTCATAGTAAAGTCCACAAAACATGGTTGGATGAGTTTGGTGTGGAAAAACTTGACTGAGAGCCCTAGCCTCAACCCCATTGAACACCGTTGGAATGAACTTGTATGGAGATTGCAAGGTCTTCCCTAACATCAGTACCTGACTGAATGCTCTACTGGATGAATTGGCAAAAATCCCAAAGAAACAGTCTAAAGTGAGGAGGAGTGTCCCACTGAGGTCTTTTATAGTATAGGGGAAAGTGGACCCACCCATGACATTTTTGTCCCAGGCCCTGTGAACTTTAGTGATGGCTATTTGACAACTATTTTCTTGTCGGGAACCTCTAGACCACTCTTGTTCTCCAAGTCTCTTCCTAGTTCTGTCTTTGCGTGCGAGTGTCCTTGGCGTCTCTTAGTCACGTTTATTTTCAGTATTTTCCCTGGCTGCCAGACCGATAAAGCTCTGCCTGCCTGGCCATGGTGGTGTAGGGTGGAGGGATGTGCATGTGTGCGTTGTGTTTGTGTGTGTGTGAGATGTGAAATGTCTGCATATGTGACGTGGTTTTGTGCTGTGCTGGGGTCTGTTTTCAGCAGGAGAAGTGTGATGTTGACCCCAACTTCCCTCAAGGGATGGGTGTGCTTATATATATATGTGTGTGTGTGTGTGTGTGTTTTGGGGGCTAGGGGAGGGGGTCGTACAGTACTTACTGAGTTACAGTAGGCACACTGCTGACGTCTGTGTTGTGTTTCATGTTGTTCAGTCTGTCGGGAGTTCCTGAGGAGAAGAGAAGTCTCATCACACAGAAGAGCAAGATGACGATGGATGAAGACCCTGAGGTGCTCGTGAAGGGTAAGGAAGAAATTCTTCTACTTAGTAACTCTGATTCAGCAAATCAAGTCATATTTGTTATTATGGCTATAAAACTAAAGCATTGTTTGCCGGCACTGGTGCATTTGTGTGTATTATGTCTCCCTTTTTTATTCTGCTGGTTACTCAGAATCATTTATCTTATCTTTATGACACTCTAGTAGCTTTATCTGTAGCGAGTTCAAATCTCAAATCTGATTCATAACTCCAATACCTCTGTATAAACCAGGGTGCAGCAGGCTAAACAATGTCTACACACACACACTTAACATGAAATGAGGACATACCATATATTTCTATTGTCTTTATATAAAGATATTTATATTTCGTATAACTGACAAGACAATTAAGCAGTTGTTTACAGATATTAATGATATTAAACTTTAGCATTATTGGTAATTATCAGGTGTGCAGATAAACATACAACTGTTAAAAAAAAAACAAAAAAAAAACGTTTTAATGTTTTTTAAAGAAGTCGCATATTTACCAGGGCTGCATTTATTTGATCAAAAATATTAAAAATATTATGAAACAGTAAAAGTATTATAAAATATTATAATTTAACTATTTAAATAAAGCTGAATTTTCAGCAGTCATTGCTTTAGTCTTCAGTGTCATAATCATTGATATTCTTTCAAGATATTTTGAGTTAAAAAAAACAAGCATTTATTTGAAATAGAAATCTCTAGAGTAATATATATTTCCATTTACAACAATATTCAAGTAATACTGTCTCAAAAAAAAAGAAAAAAAAAGCTGTTAACATCAGCTTTTGAACACTTAAAAATATTCAGTATTGGTATTTGTTGTAAAATAACAATATTGATTAATTTGTCTCTCCTATACCTACCATTAAAACCAAACATTTTGCATTTTAAAAAAGTATACATTTTTACAAATATTTTTTTTATGTTTAGATTTATTTTTGGCGGGTTTTTGGCCTTTATTATGATAAACCATTGTAAAGTAGATAGGAAGTGAAGGAGAGAAGGGGGCGGGATGGGAAAAGGTCCTTGAGCCGGGATTCGAACTTGGGACGCCCGTAGCGCAACGGCGCTGTACTGCTAATTGCGCCAACACCAAAATGATTTTTTTTTTTTTTATATACTCGCATGTATCCAAAGGAAGATTTTGTCAGTTTTAGCTCACTTTTCATAGTCCCCAGTACAAACACGTACATCAGTTATAGCTTGCAGTATTATTGGTGACACATGATTTGGTTGACACACTGCACACCGATTGAGACAGTTAGACATCGTTAAACAACACTTAAGCTGCTGACCATAGGTTTAAGTGTGTGTGTTATTCAGAGACGTCTATGATCTCAGAGTGTGTAAATGTGAGAGCTGTGCGGTATTTGCTGCACTGGAGTGGTAATAATACTCAATCACATGTAATGAGTAATAATAAGCAGGGCAGAGTAATATTAGTGTAGAGGGGTCCAAATACTCCGCCAGCCTGTCTCATGCTGGCCCGCAGAGCTGCTAAATCAGACAGTCTTCCCCGAGTCTGTCTGGCTGACTCACACACAAGCGTTCACACACTCACACACACACACAAATATTCAAAGGGAAAGGTAGCAGGTGCAATGCATCTGCAAGCAGCAGCGGAAAAAAGGTAACATGGTCCGGGTGTCATGAGGGTTTGCTAAAAAAAAAAAAAGAAAAAAAAAAGTGCTTTTTCCCATGAAATGTTTCTTGATTATTGGCTCTGATACACATTTGTGCATAGACAACAAACTTTCTGTAGGTCTGGAGGGAGATGTTATCCCCAGTGTGACCTTAACACAACCCTCTATTAAGTTGGGTGAGTGGTGGTTTGGTATCCTGCTCTCGGCTGGATGTGGACGAGCTGGTTTGTGCTGTTTCGCCTTTTTCCATGATCGCTCAGACTGACTCTGCATGAGCGCTGTGAACTGGCTCTCAAGGAATGATATTTCAAATTACACATCATTCATTTGTGTCAGGTTTTGAAATGGAATCTCCATATTTTCATTTAATACGGTATTCATCATGGGTCTTTTTCTGTTTTGTTTTTTAGGCTGGCTCCTGCGGGAGGTGCAAGGAGGTTGGCTCCGGCAGAGGAGGTTCTGGTTTGTGTTGACAACAGACTCGCTTGACTACTACAGCGGCCCGGACAGAGATGCTCGGAGACTGGGCACGCTTGTACTTACATCACTCTGTTCAGTGCTTTGGCCGGATAAACACACCTACAAACAGACAGGTAACGCATCTGTATTTATACTGGGACAGTCTATTCTTGTATAGACTCCAAATGTCCAAGATTGTATATTTAGGGGTTCAACAGCTTGTTACTAGGCCAGAACTCTTAAAGTGTCAATTTTCTGTCTTATTTACCCCTGGAAGGTTCATAGCTCCAAAGTACCCTAAAAGTACATACTATAGCAGCTTTTGTACCCGAAGAAACTTTTCATACAGTAGTTCCTAGAACTGGCGGAAGTTCCCGCTTTTTGCCGTGTTCGCTCCGCAGGAACTAGGAATGTATTTAGTTTGAGGAACTCCGTTTGGAGGAACTAAATTAGCTCCTACTTCAGAGTAGGGTCTAAAACAGTTTTATAGGAACTACCAGTGACGTAAGTGTGCACACTTGTGGCCAAACACATACGAAACCCTGGCTACCTGGCGTTTTAAAAAAGCCATGTAATAAATATTTACTCCATGAACATGGAAAACATTGTTAAAGCCATTTAGCTGCCTGTTGATATGTAACACTGATGATATGTAACACTGACTGAGATTTAGTCAGATTTTCCTGCTCTTTTAATCGCGTAAATTGTGTTTACATTCCATCTGCTTTATCACGAAACCTACGATACACAACAACAAAAACAGCTCTATTCACTGCGTCCTCCATTCACTGGCTGTTGATGTTTGTAAATGCCACAAATAAAGGCGTCACTGTCAGACGGTTCAGAGTTCCTGCTGCCGGTGCGAATGCAACCAGGAAACAGCCCAAAGGAAGAAAACTGTTTCTCTAGGAACCACCATTGGCTAGTTCCTAGAACTATGCAGTGCACCTTAATTTTCTGTAGACCACGTCCTGTTATCTCATGACTTCGGTGACGATTTTAAGGTTGTTTTGGTGATTTTATCATATTATGATAAAATCTCTGACAAAATCACTGTCAGTATGAATGAACAACCTTGAGATTACAGTTACATTTTACAAGAAAATACTATTTTGGTTTTTTTATGCAAAAAAAAAAATCATGTTTAATTCAAAGTGTTACTGGCCGTTTCTTTGTAATTATTTGTGAAATTTACTAGCAGTTTTTGAGTGAAAATGATTTGTATTTTTTTTTTTAGCAGTGGAGATTGGTTGGAAGTTCATTGTGTGCTTCAAAGACTCATTGTTTACCCTGTTAAAAAAACTAGCATATGCTGCTTGGGTATGTTTTAAAGCATGGCAGCTGGTTTGAGATGGTTTAAGCTAGTCCTTCGTTGGTAATAAGCTCAGGATCAGCTCATGACCAGCTTATAACCAGCTCAGGACCAACTAAGGACCAGCTCAAACCAGCTGCCAACTTCAAAACATACCCAACCAGCATGCTGTTTTTATTTTACAGGTTACTCCATAGATATTTACATTTAGAGAATATATTGACATGTTTTCTTCAATTTATTCTTTACATTTTCGGTCACACTTTATTTTAAGGTCCAAGTATTGCTATTAACAAACCATTAACTATGACTTTTCCCTTAATAGACTCTTAATTTGCTGATTATTAATAGTTAGTACGGTAGTTAAGCTTAGGTATTGGTTAGGATTAGGGATATAGAATATGGTCATGCAGAATATGTGCTTTAAAACTACTAATATACAGCCAGTATGTTAATAATAGGCATAATAATAACTAGTTAATAGTGAGAATAGGTCCCTATGCTGAAGTGTTACCAAAGTTTTTGGTCTTAAAAAGGTCTTTAAAAAGTCTTCATAAAATCTGCCGAAACCCTTTTTGTGTCCTTTCCTAGTTAGTAAATGGTGTGAGCCAAGCTTTCAGAGTCCAGTGGAAGATAAACACAATATTTCAGTAACTATTTTAGGATTTGCAGTCACAGTGACATGCATTTTTTCCAGAAAGAGGTGATCTTTTGGTCAGATCACTGGCACAAAGCAGCCGTGAGACCTGTTGATCTCTTGTTGGCATTGGCGTGAAATCTTGTGGGAAGACTTTGAGGAAATGAAATGCAGGATTGTTTGAAAAGACCAAAAGAGAAATGATGGCAGACAAACGAGCGGCATTGTTGTCTGGGAAGATGGTAGGGAATGACCAGACAGACTCAGAGGCTTAGTCATACTGTATATGTGCGTGTGTGTGTTCACATGGCACATATTCAAGTAGAGTTGAATCACACACACACACACACACACAAACTTTCGACCAGCACCATCCACAAAACTCTGAACTTTTCCCAGATTAACTTTAGGGACTTTCCTAGATAAAAGTGTGTATGACTGAAAGTAAAGCTCTGTGTGTGTGTGTGTGTGTGCAAGGGCAGTGGTTGGTCAGGAGTCATTCATTATCCAGCACAGTGGAGAGGATGGAAACAGTTCTTCTTTTAACAAACAAGCTGTCATATAATATCATGTCTAATGCTTTGGCTCGTCCACAGAGTAAAACAGATCTGTTAATGAAAACATTAATGAGGTACAATTTTGCGCCTACGAAATCTGAGATTTTTACAGTGGACGGCAAATATTTGGGCCTGTAGATTCTAGAACACCCATTGGTTCTGAAAAACCTTAAAATATCAGGGAATGTAACCATGAAATTAATTTCCACAGTGAATATACATTGTTCTGCTGAAATGAAATGGTTCATTTGCTCTTTGTGAGTGCTTGTGTAGAGTGAATACTTACCCCCAAACTGTCTAGTGAGATTGGAGGGCTGTATGGAGATTGTAAAGAATTGTTCTGTCTTTAAAAAACCTTACATTTTGAACCAAAGCTCTTCATTCTTTTGACTGTCAAAGTTAACAGGGAGAAACGAGATATTAGTAAGATCCTCTGAACATCTGAACACATTTACTGCAGGTCAGACACGTGAAATATGAGGTTGTCATGAGGTAGTGCATTTGTCCTTAATCAGAAACAGTATGAGCATATGTAAGTTTTATTCTTTGTTTATGTACTCTCCTAATTGTTAGGAGATGCTATTTTTGTATTGCTCCACTTCGTGCAATGCCGCTTTTTGAAGAGTTGCACTAAATATAGGTCTCTTTCATGTGTATGTGTGACAGGTTACTGGAGTCTGACAGTGTATGGACGCAAACATTGCTACAGACTCTTTACAAAACACTACAATGAGGCGGTGCACTGGGCGTGTGCTGTACAGAAAGTCATAGACAGCAAAGCGCCGGTCGAGACGCCAACACAGCTCCTCATACGAGACATTGAGGTGAGAGAACAAACACGACAGCATATCAACATATATCAAGAGGGATTATAAATGTTGCATGTGCACACACACTTTTATTTCAAAAGGATGCTTTAAATTGATCATAAGTGAGAAAGGGCATTTATAATGTTATAAAAGATTCTTGTTTCAAACAAATTCTGTTCTTTTGAACTTTAGGGAATCCAGGAAAAATATTAAGCAGCACAACTGTTTTCAACATTAATAATAAATGTATCTTGAGCAGCAAATGAGCATATTGGAATGATTTCTGAAGAATCATGTGACAATGATGCTGAAAATTCAGCTTTGCATTACAGGAATAAATTACAGTTTAAAATATATTAAAATAGGCAACAGTTATTTTAAATGCTAATATTTCACAGTATTAGAGCTTTTACTGCATTTTTAATCACATAAATGCCCCCTTGGTGAACATATTAGACTTTTTCAAAAAAATCTTTTTGTTTAAAAATCTTATGGGCCCTAAATTTTGGAAAATAGTGTATAATGTAAGTATGTGCATGTGCATATATATTTCTATATGCATATATATGGCAGTTTAGTGCCTAAAGACATGTTCAGGATGGCACACATATACAGACACGGTGTGTAAACCATTTAAACCCCACCGACTGTCATCTCTCTGCCCCAGTATATTATTATTAGTTTGTTGGCTAGTGATTTTACACTTATAGATGTGCTCCTCGGTATCCCGTGTCTCTGGAAATAGTTTCGAACGCAGCGAGTAGCTTTTCAGAATAACCCTGTTGTTATGATGTAATGCTGGCGCTCTTGGATAGATCTGTATTAATAGGATGCTAGTTGCTAGCCCACAGAACTCCCCGGAATCCCATTGAGGTCGCACATAAACATACAGACAGACAGGCGTGAAAACCGCAATGGTTGAAACTTAAGTGCCCAGACCCCTAAATGACCTTGCTGATTGCTATATATCTCTTATAGATAAGATATGTATGGATATTAAATATTTAAACAATAAGATAAGAGAGGCTTTATTATCAATATAGTCTTGGCTAAACAACACTATGGCTACGTTCGCACTGTCATTTTTTGGGATTGACAACCGTATTTACTCACAGGTGTGTCTCGAAATGTCGCGTTCACACAGCAGCTAACAGTCGCTTTTCGAATACTGTCTGAATAAACGTGCAACGGGAGTCAAGCCCGTATTCCTTACTCCATAGCAACAGTGACCAAAACGATATCCAAGATGGCGACGTCCGTAAAACTGAAAGTATTACCGCTTTTTGACACAAGAGTCCAGTCGAGCCGCGAGTTCATCTATCAGATCTTCATTAACCGACAGCAGCTTTTAAATTTGAGTGGAGAGCGGAGCATTTGAGCCGCGTGCAGAACACAAAAATGACGGGAGGGAGCAGCCTCCGGTGGAGACTTTCAGATGTCAAAAGCTCGTTTCTCCGTAACTGTAAGTTAACGAAACCACACATTAAAGCGCGTAGCACACGGTAGACGCGCGTTTGTGCGGCAGAGCGGCTCTCTCATACTGAATTACGTGACGGTCAACTAGTTGTTCAGTCCTGTTCCGTTCACACAGTGTGTGTGTTCCGAAAATGCGGTTGTGAGTCCGGAAAATTTACGGATGTGAGTTCCGTTATAGAATACGGTTGTCGCACCTGTAAATAACAGTACTGTGTGTAAACGTAACGGTATTAAGAACTCAAATACGTATTGACAACTGTATTCTGTTGCTGTGTGAACGTGGCCTGTATTTATGCCTTATTGGTTTTTTAAATGCAGTAAAATAAACTTTGTTTTGATTAAAATGTCCTTTTAAGCTAATTCACTATCACTTAAAAGGTCTTGTCACATTTAGCTCCTCTTATGTTGGTTCATCATGTCTGTTTTAAGCAAACACCCCACATTCACCCTTGGAATGTACACAGCAGCTTTCATTATACACACATACACCGAGCAGACCTTGACCAGGGTTGTCAAGTCCATCTGTAAGCCAAAATCTGTTTCCCTTTCATTCATCTCCCCCTCAGCTGTTTTCCCAAACACAGCACACAGCATTTCCATATAAAACGTCATTTCATTATTTCATTATTTCGTTATAGACCCCATAACAAAGAGGTCATGTGTTTATGGGAACATAATGATACACAGCAGGTATATCTGTCTTGAGTTTATTTCAAGGTGTTTAATTGGCCTCGCATTGCTTATGTATGTTTATGTGTGTTGTTTATGTACAGGAGAATAAATTCAATCCAGAGGTTGTGGAACACATATATGATCATAATCCCATTTTGAGGTACACGCAGAGCCCCCTCTACGCCCCACTGCTGCCTTTCCCCTACGGCAGCCTTCACCACACACGTGAGTGAAACACACACGCATGTGTCACATATACACACTACTGCTCACATAAAGAACATTTCATTGAACCTGTCAGATTAGACACACCCACTCTTTCTACAACTTTGCGTTTTGGTGTAACCATGGTCACCAAACAATGTGTTTACCTGTCAAGCAGAAACAAAGCAAACTCAGCATCTGTTTTCAAGCATTTTGAAACATATAGCTTCCTTCAGCTATAAAAACCTATATTGATGTTTGCTGTAGTCTGTGCACATCCTTTTTTTTTTAAAAAAAATTCATGTTCAAAATCTTAATGGCTGCTCTAGGGCTGGGTAAAAATATTAATTTCTCGATTTTAATCGATTCTCATTTTTTATCATATGATTTCAATTCTTAAATCCAGTTTCAGCATGAAATAAACAGGAATAATCATCTGAAGGTACAACTTACTGAAATCCGTATCCTGTCTCATGTAATCCCTCAATCAGTGTTTCAACCACGCGAAGATACAATACAACAGCTTGTAAACAATGTCACGTAATGTCACATTTACCTCAGTTAAAGTGGATTCGGTGACCATAAACTTGTTAGTCAGCTAGATAAATGAACTAATTTTGCTAAACATATGCACCATATAACATATTCATTGTAATTTTTACTGTTCTTTAAATTTTTTTTTTAGTTCTTTAGTTTATTTTTGAATAAATCCATCAAGTTTTTATGACAGCCACCATTTAAATGTTTCAATTTCAAAAACAGAGTCAAAATATTATGTAATTGTAATGTTAGTATTATAACTTTATTATTATGAAAACTTTTAGCATTTGTATACAAATCAGTTAATCAGTTAATTTTAACCTTCAATATTATAGTCATGTAGTAACAACTGACCAGTGTTGCCAGGTCTGCGGTTTTCCTGCGGAATTGGGCTACTTTAACACTGTTGCCACGGGTTGTTTTTCATGTCCGTAAGTTGAAGTGACCCCGTTATGTAATATTTAGCCCCTGGAATCCGAATTTTACCAGGGGAACTCCAAGAAAAAACGTGTATTTTACCCCTCAGAATGCAGACCCCCCTTAAAGTGCGATTGGGCTAGTTTTACATAGCAGTTGGCTGGGTTTTGTGGTGAAAACCTGGCAACCCTGCAACTGACTCACATGTATATTTGAGAGCATCAGTTGAGATGTGTTTTTGTCCTTGGGAAAATTTGCCATATAATATACCTGATATATATCCAAAATAATCAATGTTGAATCAAAATGAATCGGAATCTAATAAAATTGCAAGCTTGTGAATAGAAATCAAATCAAATTGTTAAACAAATTGTGTCAAATCCCAGACCTAGTCTCCTACCTTTTGCAACCACATTTTTTTTTCTACCTCCAGCAACTTGGTGACATGAAATTGCAGCAAACAAACAACCATCCAACAATCAAATCAATTTCCGATAGATAAAATCAAGTTCTGTCCTATTTTTTTCTTGTTCAAGAAGCTGTTTCATTCAAATATACGTCACAGTCACAATAGAGAAGAAGTGCAATCACAATTTCTGTTTCACGCTGTTTTCAAGCATCTGGTTAACTATATATGTGACCCTGAACCACAAAACCAGTCATAAGCTTCCATTTTTTGAAACTGAGGTTTATACATCATCTAAAAGCTGAATAAATAAGCCTTGCATTAAACTATGGTTTGTTAGGACAATATTTGGCTGAGATACAACTATTTAAAAATCTGGAATCTGAGGATGCAGCAATGCAATGTTCTTAGCAATGCATATTACTATTTAAAAATTAAGTTTAAATATATTACGGTAGGACATTTACAAAATATCTTCATGGAACATGATCTTTACTTGATATCCTAATGATTTTTGGCACACAGTTCTATATGACACACGTTCTCTCACTTTTCTTCTTAGATATGGCAGGTAAAGGATACACATCCATCCGTGAAGAGGCGGTGAGGCTTTTTAACTGCCTCCAGCAGTTGGAGTCAGCTCGTGAGCCCATTCCTCTCATACAGGGGATCCTCCAGACCTGCCTCGACCTCCGACCGCTCAGAGATGAACTCTACTGCCAGCTTATCAAACAGACCAGCGTCACCAACTCACGTGTGCAGACGCAGACGCAGACGCAGCCGAATCCACAGCTCAGATACTGGCAGCTGCTCACCTGCATGAGCTGCACCTTCCTGCCCAGCTCCAGCATACTCAAATACCTGCGCTTTCACCTGAAGAGGTGAGTGACGCACATCACAAATGTATAAAATGCACTGGATGTGTACACTGACCAACCCACCAGCCGGATCTCAACATACACACATAAATGTTACCTAGAAGTCCTTGAATGTAAACACGCACAACTGCCCCCGGTCCTGCGGTCGAGTGTGTAGGAAATAGGGGCTGCCTGAGGTTGACTGGATTGGAAAGTGCGCTTCCTGTTCGCTCGTTCTTTTCCTCTCCTTGAGGGGTTGGGAAACGGCACGATGCTTTCTGCATCCCATGGCTAATTGACTCCTAAAGTACTGCCAGGCCCGGAGGATAGACAGAAAATAAGAGAATGGCTAAATAAACGAGTGTGCCGTGAGGAAATGGTGCATTGACCACAGGGCTTTGATTACAGAGGTGGCTGGTGTAATGGAGACGGACGAGTTTCTGTTCTCCTGAGGCCCCCAGACGCTTCCCGCATGTGTTTACTTAACACAGATAGGGCCTCTGCCATGCATGTGATTACCAAGTGGCTGACACTTCATATCGCAAAGAGATAAACTAAACACAGAGGCCACACAACTTCCCTCTAATTTTTTGGAGGGAAATTTTGTGGCTTAGATGTGAAATGGTCGCTGTAAAGATTTTAAAATCCCTTTTTTGCTATCAGGGTTCAGAGTTTGAGTGTTGACCCGGAGGTGGAGAGCTACGCGTCCTTCATAGCCCAGGCTCTGGAGAAGACGCGCGGCCGTGAGTGCGTGCCCTCGTGGGAGGAGATCCAGGGGCTGATGGGAAGGCAAGAGATACTGTGTACCGTGCACTACCCTGGACCGGGCTGCTGCCAGATACCGATCACCTCGCACACCACGGCTAATGAGGTATTGCATCAATCATTTCCTCTATAGAAGGGGTTGGGAACCTTAAGCCCATGTGCCACCATTGGCACACAAAGGATTAATCATTAGCACGCAAGTAATAAGAACCAGACAGATGTATTTATTTATAAGTGTATTTAATTTCGCATTGAATACTGTTATTGCAATTATCCTTCGACAGAAATGTAAGAATATGTATTAATTTATTAATTTGTGCTGTTAATTTAACATAAATTTTCTCTTTCGAGGAATCGTTATTATTGTTAACTAAAACTAAAATGCTAAAATAAAATATAAATATTAGATGAAAAAAATTTAACTTAAAAAAATGTCACATACACTACCAGTCAAAAGTATGGAATCGGTATGTTTTTTTGTTTTTTTTTGGCAAAGAAATTATAGAAATAAATGCTTTTATTCAGCAAGAATGCTTTAAATTGATAAAAACATTTATAATATTACAAAAGATTTCTGTTTCAGATAAATACTGTTCTTTTGAACTTTATATTCATAAAAACCCCCCAGAAAAAATCTACTCTGCTGTTTTCAACAACAACAACAACAACAATAATAATAATAATAATAATAATAATAATAATAATAATAAAAAATGTTTTTTGAGCAGCAAATCAGCATATTATAATGATTTAAGAAGGATCATGTGACTGGAGTAATGATGTGAAAAATTCAGCTTTAAAATCACAGGAATAAATTACATTTTAAAATATATTCCAATAAAAAACAGTTATTTTAAATAGTAAACATATTTCAAAATTGTACTGTTTTTGCTGTACAAAATAAATCAAATAAATGCAGGTTTGGTGAGCAGAAGAGACTTAAAAAAAAAAATTAATCTTAATCTACTTTTGACTAGTAGTGTAAGTACTAAAATTGCTAAAATTAACAGCGAAAACTAAACTAAACAGAAATATAAACTAATAACATTAGTAACAAAAATTTGTAAAAAACTAAAATTAAAACTGAAAAAATAAAATTCAAAATATGAAAAAATACTTTAATACATTAAATAATACTAAAATAACACTGTTACTAAATCTCATTTTCTTTGTCCAGGTCGTGAGGAAGATGGCGGAACGCCTTGGGCTGCAGGACAGCCGAAACACATTTGCTCTTTTTGAGCAGAATGCATGCTGGGAAAAAGCTATTGGAGGCAGCACCATAATCGCTGATGTCATCACCAGATTTGAAAAGTAAATTTTTTTTAGCGCTACGTTTGTTGTCTTCTGTCTTCCGGTTGTATTTCCACAGTGATCTCATGGATTTATGAATTAACCGCTCATTTAAAAGTCTTCCCGATCTACTGACATTTGTTTAGACATTTGCTTTAAACACTACAATGCTTATGATAACTCTCGTTAACTCGACAATACACAAATCCACATTACCGGCTAAATTACTCTTAGACAGAGATGCCATAGAAACATACAGACGCAAGTTCAAAGACAATATTCTAAAGATGGACGCACTTGTTTCTCTGGAGAATAAGGGCAATAGTTTGTTGGACAATGCCATGTTTTTGAACATTAGCCATGATAATACTATGGTATTTTAAAAGTATTTTACAAGTAACATGAATATGGTAATCAATCTGTAGCATTCACGAAAGCACCACAGTACAGCACAGCGTGAATCTGTTTTTATCATTGATTTATTCACTTTCCCAGCACTTAAGCACAGTTTAACCAACCCCCCGATGCACCCACACACACACATTGTGAGAATGAACAAGCAGCTCTTTATTAGTATTCAGTGTTCCAGTAGGGATCTCAAGGTGAGACTGATGTCATGAGCATTAACTGATGTGGAAAGCAAACTGAAGGAGAGATAAGCTAAGCCAGCCAGAATTCAAGGCATCCGCTTTGTTCTGGGAAGTGTGTTTGTGTGTTTTTGCACGTCTCGGTGCCAACTCTTCCCAGAAGTGGGTTCATGGACACACGCCTAGTCTTTCTCTCACACTCATATATGTGTGCACACAAACAAACCCGCGTGTGCAAAACTGCAAATGCAGCAGAAAAAGCTTAGCAAATCAGGGTGAGTCATATGGTTCAGAATGATGACATGGCTCTGTTGGGGTGACTTTAGTCGTATGTTGGCGGGTTACATTTATTATTGTGCCCTGCTTGACAAGTCTCCTGAGCTACTGGAAGACTCAGACATAGTTTAAGACAAAGACGTAGTTTCAGTGTGGCTAATAATAAGCCTATAATATGTAACGTGCATTTTTCCATTAACAAATCTATGTCTCTGTCTTTTAGTTTGTCAGCTAAAGATCCAGACTCTGACTGTCAGTGCCGACTCTGCTTCAAACTGTATTGTCTGCTGGACACCGACAACATCAGTACAGACAGCATTGAGTATCTCTTCCTCTATGAGCAGGTAAAACGACAAGAGACTGACAGAAATGAGAAGACTGAATGTAGATCATTGAAATTCCTGAATTTTGCAACATTCACACTGTTAATGAACTGAATTAAATCACGTTGTACTGACTCGAGCTAAATAATGACACGACTGTCTAAAGTAGAGCCACTTATTTCTGAATTGAACTTGTTTCATGACGAATGAACTTTACACAATTATTAAACTGAACTGAATCAACACTGAACTGACTGGAGCTGAATAATGACACTATTGTCTTGCTACCGTGGCTTTATACCAGAATTTTGAAGTTTTCATCAATGATTTTGGTACTTTCCTGTTAAATGCTGTGAAGTAGCTTTGAAACAATCTCTACTGTAAAACCGAAGTGCTATAACAGTAAAGGTGACTTGTCTGTTGAGTAAAAAATATATAGTGAAAAAGTCTGATAGAAGACTAAAAGAGAAATGGCCTTGAGTTGAATGTGTTTCATTAAAGGCTAATAACAGATATCTTATGGAAGGTCGAAATAAAGTCAGAACTGCAGTATATAAACTCGCAGTTGTGAGAAAAAGTGAGAAATGCAAGATAGACCCTCACGACTGCGAGTTATAAAGTCAGAATTGCAGAATATAAACTTGCAATTGCAAGAAAAAGTCGGAATCGCAAGATAGAAGCTCGCAATTGCAAATTATTAAGTCAGGTTGCAGGACATAAACTCACAAATGCGAGAAATAAAGTCAGAATTGCGAGATAGAAAGTCGGTTGCAGGATATAAACTCAAAATTGCAAGAAATAAAGTCAGAATTGTGAGAGAAACTTGTAATTGTGAATTATAAAATCAGAATTATGAGATATAAAGTCAATTGCAGGATATAAACTCAAAATTGCAAGAAATAAAGTCAGATTTGGAGGAAATAAACTCACAATTGCGAGAAATAAAGTCAGAATTGCGAGATAGAAACTTGCAATTGCAAGAAATAAAGAAATAAAGCCAGAATCGCTAGATATAAAGTCAGAATTGCAGGATATTAAAGATAGAATTGCGAAATGTAGTAATTGCGAGAAAAGTCAGAATTGCGAGATGGAAAATCGGAAAATAGGATTGTGAAATGTAAAGTCAGTTGCAGGATATATACTCAAAATTGCAAGAAATAAAGTCAGAATTACAAAATATAAAGTCAATTGCAGCATATAAACACAATTGCGAGAAATAAAGTCAGAATTGCAGGATATGAACTTACAATTGCGAGAAATTATGAAGTCAGAACTGCGAGATACAAAGTCAGAGCTTGCAAGATAGAAACTTGCAATTGCGAGAAATAAAGTCGGAATCGCTAGATATAAAGTCAGAGTTGTGGAAAGGTTTTTTTTTTTTTTTATTGAGTGGCGGAAATGGGCTTCCATAATATCTTCCTCTGAACATTTATATTACAAGTCATTAGATCCTGCTGAATAATAAAAGCAGGGTTAGAGTAACACGACTGCTGCCAACCCAGTTTGGATCTGTCTGCAAACGTCCATTTAAGACATTATATATACGCATTAAACAGCTAGGGCGTAGAAAAAAAAAAAAAGAGGGATTTTCCGATTCTTCCTCTTTGTTTGTGTTAATGTGAACAAGTTTCACACTTGTGTAGATAGATGTGTGCATAACGTCTTTATCAGTCCAGTGAAAAGCAAATATACAAACATAGCACATTAGTGAACTCGGTAAACTTTCCCTTGCTTCCTCCTCCCTCTCTCTGTCTCAGTGTCATGAGATGGTGGTGCGGGGGCAGCTGCCAGCCTGTGAGGATGACCTCCTTTCCCTGGCAGCGTTGAGACTGCAGTGTCTACTGGGAGATTTCAGCGCCCTCTCACCTTACCCGCCCTTGGAGCAGCTCTTTCCGGCTGGAGTGGTGGAGGCCCGGGCCCTACTGGCCCCTGTCGACCCCCCTGGCTGCCCTTCCTTCCCCGGGGGTCTGCTGGCTGGGACACTGTGGGGACACAAGCGGCGACAGGAACAGGACCAAAGACTGCGAGCCAGACTTAGGGAAGAGGGAGCCGTGGTAATGTCCGCCATTTTGGAGCGCTGGAAAGCCCTGGCGGGATACAGTCGCAGAGACAGCATGGCCGCCTATCTCACCATCGCCCGCCAGTGGTCGGGGTTTGGCTGTACGCTCTATGAAGTGGACTTTTACATCGTGAGTGGTTTCCACAATTTCATTATTTTCATCAATGATAATAAGAAGACTTGTTTCTTGAAAGGCAAATCAGCATGATGATGCTGAAAATTCAGATTTGCTCTCACAGAAATAATAACCAAATTGGTGAAACCTTTTAAAAACACTGAAAAATCTTAAAGGTTTTAACTGTTTGTACCACAGGACATAATTTGTGCCTAACATCCTCCTGTTTCTCATAGAGCTCGACAGGAAGCTTCTCTCAGAAGTTGTGGCTGGGCGTGGCGGCTTCCTGCGTGTCTCTGTATCGTCAGGGTGAGGCTGAAGCGTTGGAGTCTCTGCCGATTGGTCAGATCTGTTCCTACGGCGTCTCTGATAGCAACACATTCAGGATCACTGCAGGAGACAGAGATCTGCTCTTCGAGACCTCCAAGGTAAGCAGGCATCATAGTCGTTATATTATCAATGTCCCTAACTAGTATCACAACTAAGGTACTAAAGGGATTAAAGCTAAAATAATAAATATATATTTTTTTAAAATAATGAAAATGTATACAAGTATTTTTAGAAATTAATAAAATAATAAAAATTACTAAAACTCAAAATGTAAAAATAAGAGCTAATACAAAAAATGTGTAAATGCTATAGAAGTATAATAAATAATACTAAAATGCTGGAAGCCACAGAACCACCCACAACAACCTTTGCATAAGGGAAAAACCACTCACATTTAAAGAATAAAATGTGTAAAGTCTGTGTAAAGGCAATTCAGAGAATTGTCACTAAACACATAATAAATGTATTACTGAAACACGTTAGAAAGACTGTGAACTATGTAGTACTGAAGTTAATACAGCCTACAGTTTGCTAGCTGGCTACAGTGGCATGCGAAAGTTTAAATGCGGAACTGTATGATTTTGAAACTTCTGAAACTTTTGAACAGGAGAACATGTCAAAAAAAAAAATTATTTTGTTAAAACATCATTTTTTTCCCATTTAGTACTGCCCTTCGGAAGCAACACAAGATACTTGCATGTTTCCCGAAAGAGAAATTAAGTACAATTTACACTCTTCAAATTCAAAAAGTTTTCACCCCCTGGCTATTAATGCATCGTGTTTCCTTCTCAAGCATCAGTGAATGTTTGAACCTTTTTTAATAGTTCCCTCAATTGTCCTCAGTGTGAAAAGACTGATCTCAAAATCATACAGTCTGGTTCAAGAAATGGTTCAAATATAAAAAAGATGCTGGAAAACTGAAGAATCTGCAGGACCTGGAGGATTTTTTTGGAGAACGGTGCTCAGTTTAACTGTTCAGAACAAAGATCATCCAAGTAACCACACACAGTATTAAAAACCACAGTGTTCCAAAACTTTTGAAGGGTGTTATTTTAATAATTTCAGCTTTTTTTTTGTCTTGTGGACTATATGTAAACATCTTTTATGTAAAATATCTTACTTTAGGACAGTACTAAATAAAAAATAACATGCATTTTGTATGATCTCTCTTATTTTGTTATTAATTAAAATTAAAATTATTCACATTTTCACGGATTCTGCAAGGGGTTCCCGAGCGTTTACATGCCACTGTATGCCTTCGTCACATAAATGCACATTACCTGTTTGCGATAATTTACAAAACAGCTCGGTCATTCATTCGGGTTTTTGACAGTTGAGAGAGGCAGCAGCTTTCCATGAGTGGGCGTGGTTTCAGTGCAGACAGCGGACACACCCCCAGCATTTGAGAGCTTTTTAAGATTTTCACCTTATTTTATTTACGTGCCATTTTTTTATCATTCAGATTTGGCTGGGTGGTTAACAACACATTTTTCTGAGGTGTGACAAACTCAGAACACACATTTAATATTGCTTTACATGGACTGGCAGGTCTACCAGTTGTATTTCATTCTTAACAAGAAGGCTGAGATGAAAATTGACCTTCATTTTAGCATTATGCATGCATAGTATTGGGCCAAAATACTCCAGGTATAATAGGGGAAAAGCATATACCTCTAGCCGAGGCAGTGTTTTACACCAAAGTACAAAATGCATGATATGTATGTTCTGTAAATTCCTAAATGTGTTAATATGAAACATGTAACCTTGGATGATTCTAAACTAGAAATGCGTTGACGTCAATGTGTTAGTATACAAACCTCTTTCCAGTACTTGAACAATACAGGTCAAACCAGCTGTGTCTTTCAGTGTGCTCACATGTGGAAACACTGAGACAACCAGTCTGTCTTCTCTTGATATTAGCTGCAGGCTCACGCCCGTCCTGTGCCGTCACTCCTGTGCACTTTAACCTGATAAATCTCTTGAGTTTATGCCAAACCATTTAACACTTGGCATGTGTTTCTTGAACAGCAAACCAGCATATTAGAATGATTGCTGAAAGATCATGTGACACTGAAGACCGGAGTAATGATGCTGAAAATTCAGCTTTGTATCACAGAAATAAATGACAATTTTCACAATATTCCATTTACTGCATTTTAGACCAAATAAATGCAGCCTTGGTGAGCACAAGAGACTTCTTTCAAGAACATTAATAAATCTACAACCATTCTAAGTTTGGTGTACAAAGCCTTCTAGACTATAACGAAGTCATTGTACTAGTGTAAAATGCTTAGCACTGACAATATGTGACACATGTTTCACAGTGGAAATTTACTCAAGTCATCTCTCCCTCTCTCTCTCAGCTGACTGAGATCATGCAGCTGATGAATGCTTACTTCAGTGCCACCCGTCGCCAGCTAGGCAAGGATGACTGCATCTCCATGGAGACAAACCCTAAGCTCCACCCCTCCCTACTTGAGCTCCCCTCTCACCCGGTGTGAAGAGAGAAGGACTCGCGCGCACCCACACGCACACACTGACTCTGACCGATGTACACGTACATATGCAGTCCTGACTGATTGCTTCCCTGTGAGGAGCTTTTGCAAGGAGGACGAACTCAGATGAGACTGAAAGGAGCAGATGCTGTGGAAATGGAGGACAAGTGGAAGGTGTCCAGGGAGCCACAAACAGGGGAGCAGGTTCAGGAACTTACTTGCTACACCGCCAGCCAAATCCAGAAAGGACACGGGCCCTCCACCGGGCCCCTGCCGTCTGGGAGCCCGCCAAATATCACAGACGGCGTAATAGCCTGACTTCAGAGATGAACGGTGCAAAAAATCATTTTCTTAAGCAGTATTTTTGCCTTGTTTTTTTTAGTGAATATTTAAACCGTGGAAGCCCGTTTCCGCCACTTAATAAAAAAAAAAATACATAAAAAAAAGGGTAATTGCGACATATCTCACAATTCAATTACTTTTTTTCCCTCAGAATTGTGAGATATAAAATTGCAATTGCACATTTTTTTTCTCAAATTTACTTTTTTCCTCCTGACTGTGCAATATAAACTCGCAATTCTGACTTTTATCTTAGACTTGCGTGAAATAAACTTGCAATTGTGAGAAAATAAAACTTAGAATTGTGAGATTTAAAAAAAAACACTTTTTTTCTCAGAATTGATGTTTTTCTCTCAATTGCACGTTAAAATTCTGACTTTTTTCCTCAGAATTGATGTTTTTCTCGCAATTCTGACTTTTTTCTTAGAATTTTGTTAAAAAAAAATTTCTCAGAATTGTTTTTTCAGTGCAGTTGCATGATTAAAAACTTGCGATTCTGACTTTTTTCTTAGAATTGCGTGAAATAAATTTGCAATTGCAAGAAAATGAAGTGTAGAATTGTGAGAATTAAAAAAAATTCTAACTTTATTTTTCTTGTAATTGACTTTTCTCGCAATTGCGCGATATAAACTTTAGATTCTGACTTTTTTTTCTTGCGGTTGTTCGCAGTTCTATAGAAAATATCGGTCTTTTATTCTCCTCAGAATTGGATGTTAAGTTTATATCTTACAATTCTGAGAAAAAGTTTGTATCTTGAAATTCTGACTTTATAACTTGCAATTTTGATTTTATATAATTGTGTAAACGCAATTGCAAGAAAAAAGTCGCAATTGGAAGAAAAAAGTCAGAATTATGAGATAAAAATTCGCAATTACCCTTTTTGTTTATTCAGTGGCGGAAATGGGCTTCCATATTAAACATCCTTAAAACAACATGCATTTATTTTCACTTGCTTTGAAAAATTAAAACACATTTAATTTTCCTTTAAATTCGTGATATCAAGACTAATTTTAAGACTAACCTTATAAAGAATTGATATCAAATTAAGTTCCTTCTTATTTTGCTTCTTGTGTGAATTTACTTTGTTTAAAGGATGTTTATATTCTTTTTATTTAATTGGAAAACATGACAAAAATACAAATTTTTTTTTTTAAGTTTTATTTTATTTTTTTTGCACACTGCCATTGCACTCACACACAATCACTCAGCTTTAAACGTTCCTTTTAAGACTCCGGCCTGGATTGCCATTAAACTCATTAAACAGGACACAAGCTTCAAATGAACGCAGGTGCAAGTCACTTTCACGTCGACCTTCAGAACTGTCCATTACTGAACCGACGGTGGTGCGTGTGTGCGTGAGAGACAGATTTGAACATTTTAAGCTGTAGAAACCAAAGGATCTTTAGCTCATCTGTATGATGTGAGTGTATTTGTGAAATGCTTTGAGCCCGACCTGGTGCTGCTTGACCGTGCTGTTAGCTTACAGTAACTCTGCACTGTGCGTCCTGTAGCCACAACAGCCTCAGATCTTTAGATCTGGCTAAAACCAACTAACCTAGACACCCATTTGCAGCCTGGTACCTGTGAAGGTAAATGACATTTTGACAAAAAAATAGACAATTTTGGTTCAAACCAAGCTTCCCAGACCTCTCGAACACTTTTTCAAACACTGAAGATAGACAAATAATCAACACCATTGATATGCAACATTGTCGTCCCGTATTCTAAAGATAGTACATTTCCATTTAAGGGATAGTTCACCCAAAAATCAAAATTCAGTTATCATTCATTCACCCTCGTGTTGTTTCAAACCTGTCCTTGTCATCTTGCGGAACACAAAAGTATATATATGTAATTTAGATTTTTCCATATTATGAATGTAATTTGGACCCCACCGACTTTCACTGTATGGAAAAAGAAACCCCAAGACTCAGAATATCTTGTGTGTTCCACACAATAAAGAAAGGATTTAGAACAACATGAAAGTGTATAAATGATGACAGAATTATGATTTTTGGGCAAACTATCCTGTAACCTGTAGCCTCTGTCAGTTGTGCTTTTGTTATGAAGCCTTATGCTGGCTTTTTTTATCTGCTGAGAGTTCATATTGTCTTTCTTTAAAGTGTGTTACTTTCTACTAGTTTTATTTATGGCTGTCCATTGTATACATTGTGTGGAAAAGACTTTTTATTGTCCTTTTTACTTTGTTTTATATATCTTTCATAAAGACCTGTATTTGTATTTTAGTGCTTGCGTTGAAATAATTGCAAAAGAGCAGATGATGTCATAGTTAAAGTATGATGTCATAATTACGTTTTTGGTTATTTGTCATTTATTTTTCCCCCTGTCGTGGTAGGTCTACGTATTAATAATCAGTTTTTGTAGATCAAGCAGGAGTCATTCGCCCCTTCTGAAGTCACATGGACCAAATATCTAGGGATTGGGGGCTTTTCTCCCCTCGCTTTTTTATTTTTCCCCCCATCAAATGACTGCCAAACTATTACTGAAGCAATAAAACCTGCCCAGTTATCCTGAGTATGAGCCCATTTTCAGTATAGGGCTTTAGGTTGCCTAAAGAGGAGCCACTAGTGCCTGTTAAACGGTGTGTACAATCTTTAATTCACTCATACTCCATAATCAGGCTTATTTTTTGCCGTATTCATAGTATTCAAATTTTGGTTGTGCACTATCTTTGCTCTAGGGCAGGGTTAGTCTGCCTGAATACAAATCTGAAAAAAGGTTACCAGCTACTTGAAATTCAAAGGTGGAGGGCAATCACGTCTTCAATGTTGTTTATTTTGTTTTTGTTTTTTTTTTGCCCGAATTGTGTTCCTCCTACAGCCCCTGTGACGGCAGTAGCGGTTGTCACATGCTTTTGTGTTCTTTGTGTGTCACTCTTTAGCTGCAGGCAGCTCCGCCCACTGTCATACATGTAACAAAACTCGAACGACAACCTCTGATGCTTTAGACGGTTTGTATGCTGCATGGTACCTTTATTATGTTACACGTGTAATAGTCAATTGCACTATTGTTTGTACAGCTAACTTAAATGTGCAATAATGCAAAATGATGAATACTGTATGTAATAAAAAGCAGCACCATTACAACATCACTTGAGTGTCAGTTATACTGTCTATGTGGAAAATAAAAATGACTATATCAGTATATCACATATTTATGAAATAATACTTTATTTACCAGAATTGTGTGATATAAACTAGCAATTTTTCTGACTCGTAATAGTGAGTTGAAGTCCAATTTTCTCAGAATTGTGAATTTACATCTTACAATTTTGACAATAACTGACAATTCTGGCTTTTTCCTCAGAATTTCGATATAAATTCACAACCGTGACAAAAACTATCAATTTTTATTTAAAAAAAAAAATGTGTTTCTCCTCACAAATGCAAGTTTGTCACAATTCTGACTTTTTTTTTTCTCAGAATATAAACTCATAATTGCAAGTTAAAGTCAAATTTTGAGGGGGAAAAAAGACTATGTTCTCAGAATTGCGAATTTTCATCTCAATTTTTACAATAACTCACAATTACGTGTTATGAAGTCAAAATTTCGAGATATAAACTCACAATTCTGACTTTTTCTCAGAATTACGATATAAATTCACAACTGCAAGAAAAAGAATTGGAAGATAAAACTAGCAATTCTGGCCTTTTTTCCTCACAAATGCAATTTTATATGTCACAATTCTGACTTTTTTTCTCAAAATTTTGATATAAACGTAATTGTGAGTTAAAGTCCAGTTTTGAGGGGGAAAAAGACTGATATGTTCTCAGAATTGCGCATTTTCATCTCACAATTTTTACAAAAACTCACAATTACGTGTTATGAAGTCAAAATTTCGAGATATAAACTCACAATTCTGACTTTTTCTCAGAATTACAATATAACTTCACAACTGCAAGAAAAAGAATTGGAAGATAAAACTAGCAATTCTGACCTTTTTTCCTCACAAATGCAAGTTTATATGTCAATTCTGACTTTTTTTTTCTCAAAATTTTGATATAAACACGTAATTGCGAGTTAAAGTCCAATTTTGAGGGGGAAAAAAGACTGATATGTTCTCAGAATTGCAAATTTACGTCTCAATTTTGACAGCACAATTGCGTTATAAAGTCAGAATTGTAAGATATAAACTAGCAATTCTGACCTTTTTCTCTCAATTCAGACTTCTTTTTCTCAGAATTGCTATGTAAACTCAGAATTACAAGTTATAAATTCCAGTTTTAAGGGGAAAAAAAATTCAGTATTGCAAGCTTACATCTCAGATCTCTCACATCTCTCGCGTGTTACAAAGTCTGAATCGCAAGATATAAACAATTCTAACTTTTTATTTCACAATTTCGAGTTTATATCTCGCGGTTCTGACTATTTCACAGAATTGCAAGTTTATGTCTCGCAATTCTGGGAAATGAGTCAGAATTGCGAGCTAATATCATTCAAGTCTCAAAAAAAAAGTCAGATTTGTGAGATGTACAATTGCAAATGTGAGAAAAAAAGTCAGAATTGTGAGCTAAAAAGTCGCAATTGCATTTCTTTATTTTTTTATTCAATGGGGGAAACAGGCTTCCATACTTTTCATATGATATGCTTATTATTTTAAAACAGATTTACAGGAAAATATTGCAGTAACTTTATTAGATGTAAGGCCTGTAAGCATTTTAATTAGAAAATTATGCCTTAATATGTTAGGCTACGTAAGTAACAATAAACGTAATAATATTTAGAAGTGTTACACATACCTTGTACTGCCTGCTAACAGTTATGAATAGTCAAAATCTGCATGGCTATAGGCTTTAATAAGCTTTATTAATAGTAATAAATGCATGAAATTAAATCAAGCATGAAGATACTATATTGTTGAGTATAAAGGACTTAAAACCCCACTGATACCTACTGGTTAAAATAAACATGGCAGTTACAAGGAAAGTAACATGCAGTTCTGAGAAAAGTTCACTTGATTTGATATATTATTTATAATGCAATGAAATTACGCTTTGGGACCAGCGTGTCCCTAATAAAAAATTGCACCGGAGAGACATGAAATGTCTGCAACCTTTGGAAGAAATAAAGTGTAACTGCTACCATGTGTGTCAGGGGTGTCCTATCCCGTTCCTGGAGGGCCCCTGTCTTAATTAAACACACCTGAACCAGCTAATCAAGGTCTTCAGGATTACTAGAAACTTCCAGACAAGTGTGTTAAGACAGGTTGGAGCGGAACAAAGCCCTCCAGGAGTAGGATTGGACACACCTGATGTACAGTTCTTGATTCAGCTTATCAGTATCTTTCGCACGTACTACAAAATAGTGATGCAAAGTACAAATCATTTCGGCAAATGCCACAATGCATTTCTTTTCTAACAACTCAGTGTCATGTTATATGAAACATTTCAAGGACACCTATTATGCCCCTTAGTACAATATGTAATATAAGTCTCATGTATCCCCAGAATGTGTCTGTGAAGGTTCAGCTCAAAATACCCCACAGATCATTAAAGGAGAATTCCACTTCCAGAACAACAATTTACAAATAATTTACCCCCTTGTCATCCAAGATGTTCATGTCTTTCTGTCTTCAGTTTTTTTCTCCATAATGGACTTCATTGGTGCCCCAAATTTAAACTTCCAAAATGCAGTTTAAATGCAGCTTCAAAGGGCTCTAAACGATCCCAGCCGAGGAAGAAGGGTCTTATCTAGCGAAACGATCGCTCATTGTTTTCGAAAAATAAAAAATTGTACACTTTTTTAAGCACAAAAGCTCCTGTAGCACAGGCTCTGCAATACGCGTCTTGAACAATTCCTTCATTTTGAACAAATCTTTATTGTGACTCAGGAAGAACGAGTCATCTCGGGGAGTGATTCGTTCAGTCGCGCATGCGCAACATCCTATTAGGTTCTGTACTGTAATTAGTTCACCTGTTTCGAGTCTTCGATTTTTCGAGTCGTTCGTTCATCTTATGGGGCTGTTACGAGATGCTGATTTTGCTAAAATTAACGAAATGACGGAAAAAAAAAGTTTTGTTCATTTTGCTGAACGAGACTCAAAGGTCAGAGTCGGTAAAATGATCCGAACTTCCCATCACTTCTACGAATCACGTCTTCGAATCTCCACAAGTTTATCGTCTATGTACTCCGGCTCAAAAAGGTAGAGTATGTTAAAAAACTCCATGTTATTTTCTCCTACAACTTCAGAATCGTCCGACATCGTTGTACCTTTTTGTTTGTAAACAGCGTTTGACGTACTTGCATTTTCTTAGTCTTTGCGCATTTGCTTTGTAAACACTGGGTCTGTAGTTCCGCGTGACCTTTCGACGTGATTCAATAGTACGTGAACGCGCATCCCAGGACCTGTGCTACACGAGCTTTTGTGCTTAAAAAGTATACAAATGTTTATTTTTCGAAAAAAATGACAGATCGTTTTGCTAGATAAGACCCTTCTTCCTCTGCTGGGATCCAAACGATCCCTTTAAAGCTGCATTTAAACTACATTTTGGAAGTTCAAAATTGGGGCACCAATCAAGTTCATTATATGAAGAAAAATCCTGAAATGCTTTCCTGAAAAAACATAATTTCTTCACGACTGAAGACAGAAAGACATGAACATCTTGGATGACAAGGGGGTGAGTAAATTATTGGTGAACTGTCCTTCTGGAAGTGGACTTCTCCTTTAATTATATAATTTTGAAAATGCCTATTTTGAGTGGAAGCAAAATGAGCTGCTGCTCCGTGCCCCCTTTTCCAGAGTAGAGCTGTGCCTTTACAGCTCCTACCTCAGAAACTCTGCTAAAAAACATCGGTTTAGTTTTGATTATCATGTCTATTGCTCTAAAATATCTAAAACTTCTGATATAGGGTTTTCTAAGCGCACACAGAAAGCGGCTGTCACACGTCATGTGATTACTAAACTAAGTTCTCTTTCATGTCTTATTGCGCTTAAACTTTCAAATATACACAAGTGTATGTTAAAAACACAAGAGTTATAAAAACAGTCTTTCATCATCAACTCAGAATTAAAGTTCTATTCAGGTTGATTTGTGAACCGGCTCAAAAGAATGATTCTTTCAAGAGTCTAAGATCACTACTGGAATATGAAGAGACGAAGGCCAGAGAGGTTATCAAAGGTAAAGGTGTTCATTTCTGAGATTTCCCATGTGTTTTAAGGCCAAATTGCTCATGTGAGTGACTATGAGTGCAGATGGTAATCAGTACTCAGAGTATGGAAATGATCTTGTAGAAAAACATTTATTCAATCTCATGAACTTCAAGTAAATGCATCAAGTTTGACAGCAAACTATATACACAGTATAACATTAATAATAAGAACATGTGGCAACCAGGGAAAAGAAAGCACTGAGACAGAAATCTGGCACAGATTTTTTAAACACACCCCAGTACAAAAAAAAAAAAAGAAAGAGGGAGAGACTAGAGCAGAAGAATAAATTATTCAAACGAGGAAACGTGATGCGTTGGGATTGTGCTGTATGATTAATTCTGCCAGACTTTCTTTGAGGTAACAACACTGATTTGATTGACTGGAAAAAGACCCCGACGAGGGTTCAACGATTGGATGGATTTGAGGTACAGCGTAACACTTGACTTTACTGATCGTCTCTCAAAACTCTTAAGATAATCTTCGAGAGTAATCCGGAGAGGAAAATTGATTCAATCGCACAATCATAGTCTATCCCCTGAAAGCAAGCGCCTTTTGTCTAAAAGCATGCATGCGTGAACGTGAGGGAGTGAGATGGTGTATTCATAAGCTGCTTCTAGTCTGATCTCTTCTAAGAGGCTTAATCTTTCACACTCCCTCCTACGGTTACATTCATCTGAGACCACCCAGTCTTATCGGTGTAGACGTCCAACGTGTGTGTGGTCAGGGAAGTTTGTGTGCAGGCCACCTTGACGTAGATTGATGTAGATTTTGTGCTGAAGAGTGCAGAGTGCAGTACAAAAATAGATTAAGACAGAGCCATAAATTCTCTGATCAAAGAAATCGGGAAGAGAGAGAGAGAGATAAAGTGAAAGTTACAGCTCAGGATAGAGGCACCAGGTTACGAAGAACTGTTCTATAGGCCCGTACACATGACGAACGACATGTATATACAGTACATACACGAGTGGTTCTCACCACACTGTTCTCTAGCAAGTGAAAGATTTATGGAGTCTCTGGAGGAGCATTCACTACTGAAATTCTGTTATTCGCTACTGGAGTCACTGTGTATTTTACAGGATGAGTTTAGAGCTTGCCTTTTTCAGCTGTAAGAGCTTTAAGGAGTAAGCGGAGGGGCTTTCACTGCTCTTGTGTGCCCCAGGAGATGTAGTCGGGACGTGTGGCGGCGCTGTATTCGTCCACGAGCTGCTGAACCACTTCGCGAGAGTTATCCAGCTCGTCGAAGTTGTCCTTGAAAATGTCCTCCTTCCTGAACTGCTCAAGGAAGGCCTCCCTCTTCCTCAGCTTATCATACTGACGACAGGTGCGCTCAAACAGCTAGGAGTGAGGGAGAGAAGAACAGAGATTAAAGAGTCAAATCTAGCCTTTTTACATAAAAGACGTCCCCACATCTCCAATGAATTTCCATGACTTTTCCAGTCATCTGCAATTACTAAATATGGATTTCACACACATTTTTTTTAACACATTTTAAAAATTGCTTGACATTTACCGGTTGTCCTTATGGAAACTCTATTCAGTATTGTTTGGTGTACTGAGGAAATAACTAGTTAACTTAATTACTATAATGATTATGATCATTTACAGTAATAATTTTCTTTCCATGGCTGATAACCAATAAATGGCCAATATTAAAATTCTGTACTATTTTGTCAAAACTAAAAATAAAAAAATTAAAATCAATCACTTTGCTATTAAATTTAGGCAGCACAACTTTGAAATGTAAAGTATAAAAAATGGATATTAATTTTGAGATTAATATATTTAGCTAAAGATTACATTTAACAGTGTTCTCATATTGAGTGTTGGATGATGACAAAAATCTAAATGTAAAAATAGGAGAACTGACCATAAAAAATTATGATCAATTATTTATTACAAACGGTAGTGGCTGTTATACACTACCGTTCAAAAGCCGAGGACAGTAATTAAAAAAAGAAAAAAAAAAAAAAGGAAAACGTGACAGTATCAAGTCACAGTAAAAACATTTATAACGTTCCAAAAAATCTATATCAATAAATGCTGTTTTTTAAATTTTCTTTTCATCAAAGAATCCTAAAAAAGTAGCAAATTAGAATGATTTCTGAAGGATCATGTGACACTGAAGACTGTAATGGATGCTGAAAATTCAGCCTTGCTGCAACAGGAATAAATTATTTTAAATATTTTAAAATAGAAAGTCATTTTAAAAGTTACGATATTTCACAATATTACTGATTTTACTGTGTTTAATTTAATAAGTGCAGTCTTGACGAGCATCTTGACGAGACTTCAAAAACATTAAAAAAAAAAATCTTACCAACCCCAAACTTTATATATCCAGTATCAATTGACACAGATTAAATTAATCTCTAATGACTGTCCCAATCACCAATATAGTATCAACCTTATTTTTCAATGCGGAAGTAAGCTGTTGTCTTCCAGTTCATAAGCTGTCGTAGGGAAATAATGAGAAGAATAATGAAGTGCAGTAAATGTTAAAACTGTTTGCACTATAAACTACTGTGTTCATAATTAAGATAATACATTAAAATAATATGGCAAGACATACCATCTTGCAATATCAAGCAGCAAAATGAGCTGTTTCGTATAGCTAAAAATAGCTGGAAGCAGATGAGACCAGAAGCCAGACCTGTAAAATTTACAAATGGCTGTGCCCGCTCTTACGGGAAAAATAAGGTGGATAGTTCAAACCCATTTTTAAGCAGAACAGACATGGAGAAATTAGAGTCAGTTCTTACTGAAGAGATGCTGGTGTGATTGGCCATCATAAGTCCACTGACACGATGAGCTGAGGGCAGGTAGGGAGATCGGCGGGACAGTGCCACCTGAATACTAGCTGGACCCCATGGGATGAAATTAGCTAATTTCCTCTCCCTGATTCTCTGCAGACTCTTATGGACCTGCAAAACCACATATAAACATGAGGACACGCACATATAACTTAGACTGTGCTGTGTTTATGTAACATGCTCACACCTGTGTGGGGTCCACCTCTCCCTGGATGATGTTGAGAATGGCGATGTAGCAATGATTGGTCTGGCGGTCTCGGCCTGTGGACACCATGACGTTCTTGGGCTGCAGGAGTCTCCTCATCACATCAAGAACCGTAGTCTTCCTCACACTTGCCACCTGAAAAGATATTAATTTTTAAGAAAAATATTAAAATAGTTGACACAAAATAGAGAAATTCAATTAGAAATGTAATGTCTTTACTAAAAAAAAAACCTGACAGACATAGACAGACACAGTAGATCAGACATATAGATAGGTAGATAGACAGACAGACAGACAGTAGATAGATAAAACAACAGACAGACATATAGATACAGAAGGATAGACAGAGATAGATCAGACATATAGACAGACAGAACAATAGAAAGACAGACAGAGATAGATACAGAGAGATAGACAGACAGATAGCAGTTGCCTATATAGACTGCAGACTGTAGACTTTCAGAACAGAGCTACAGAGCTCATTTGCATTTCTGCAAAGGATCTTAATGCAAATTCCCATGTTTGACCAACTTACGGCCTGATCGGTGGTCAGCGGTGTGTATCCAGTCATGAGGAAGTGGAGGCGGGGAGTGGGAATGAGTGACGCTATCAGACCAATCAGATCATTGTTCATATATCCAGGGTAACGGAGGGTCGTTGTGCTCGCTGACATTATAGTAGACACCTGTTAAAGAAAAGCAAACCTGTCTTTTGACAATCCAAGTGGACAAAAAAAAAAACCAGACTAGTGACCTTCATTTTAATTTTATATTGTATTGACTTAATTATTTAGGTGTGCTAATAGTACACTTGAAATGTGTTGTATATGTAAAAGCAGCTGGTGTTTAAGAACACAATAGCCTAGACTGGTGAAACAGGTTTTCTATTAGCACTCCGGTCACCCTTTTCAGCAATTTACGCACTGTATTGTTAAAGTTCACCGTTTCATATGACCGAGGCTATTAGAGGTGATGAAGACAGTGATGGATGAGTCGACAAAGTGAACTATTCACCTCAGAGCAGGGTGCTGTAAGAATGGGCGTATAAGAGGGAAGCATAGATGAGCGCTGCACGGGATGTCACTGGTTATTTATTACCACCTCATTAGAATGTGACACAACAGCATGTCAGGCTGCTGATTACAACTTTCGGATCAGGCAACTCCCCATGTTTCATCCTCCCGAAACTGACGGACTGTGCTATTTTAAATTTATACATTTTCTTGACAGTTGCATATTTATATACTGAAATCATTCTCACATTTGTCTTGTTGCCAAACAATGGCGGGCTGTAAAGTTAGGTTTGTTTTCTGATTGTCTAAAGTATGTAAATGCACTTCTTATCGCAAGAGAGCTGGCAGCGCCCAACTGTGATTAATAAGGAGTGACTCTACTGTCCCTGCATGAACCACACCAGGCCAGTCCCTCTATCTGCTGCAGGGATGGGCTTAAAAAAAAAAATGGACACTCTTTGGGTTTGGATGCCTCAGCTCAGGGCCCTGTATTTTCACACGTTAATTTGTAAATGACAGACTTTTAGAACTCACCAGTTGGTTAATCTGAGAGAACGAGGGGTTCTGAATGTGCAGCCGGTCTGTAGCAATTCTGTTCAAAGCTGTATTGTCCAGCACCACCTGAAAGAGACATGGAGTGAGAAAGAAATGAAAGAGGTTCTTAACCATGTCAAGGCTGTGTGTTGTAGGTCTTCTAAGGTCCTAATACATGTACTCAATCCAAGCCGACAAATCCATTTCGAACAGAATTGACAATTCTATTTAAATCTGAATTCAGACAGCAACAGTATGACAAAAATGCACTTTTCCAATCAGTTTAAATTGACTTTTATGGTCATATTTACCTTTATAAGCCCTGTTTTTCTAACCTAATTAAATGTATGCATCATCTTTTGTGTCAAATTGTTCAATTTAAACAATAAATTAAAAAAAAATTAAAAAATTGTGTTTGCAATGCAGACGTGGCACAGAATCTGCATCTGAAGTGGCATTTAGATGGATTTACACAGACTGTTTAATGCAGGACATGATGCATCTAACATAAATGTTTCGATGTTTAAAAAAACGTTCAATACTGATATGCGAAATGATTTTGGCATAAAAAAGGGAAAATATACTTTAAATATAAACCTAAAATCGTCAGGTGGCGGTCAATGCACTGCATTGAGTCATTGATTCAACCGATTCGTTCAGATTAATTCTGTAATGAAACACTGTTGTGTTGCTCAGAGATGCAAAAGCAGTTCTGTTGTGGTTTTGTTTGGAATCATTTTCACTGACGAAATAGGGCAAAAACAGTAACTTTTGTCTAAAATGTAACTCAATTAATATTACCTTCTTGTTTATTGGACTGTTTTATAAAATCAATATCACATTTGCAATTGTACTGATATTTTGAGGGGAAAAAAAAAAAGTACTCTTTGTGTGATATTAACTATATAAATATAAAAGACATGCATAAGTCATATGGGGAAAATTTTGGGGGAATTCTTAATGTATTTTAATAGACTTTAAATGTGCCTGCATAGTAGTCAAACCTACATCTGATAGTGTATGTGTGCACTCTCTGGGTGTGTTTTTGTTTGTTTTTTGCGATATACTCGATAGTGTCAAATCGAATAAAGTTCAAACAACAATTAAAATATTATTTTAGACTATATATATATATATATTGCACACCCCTATTTGACTGTACTGATGATTATTTATTTTAGAATTTTTTTGTGGGTTTTTTGCAAACCTTGTTGTGTACCAATGAAATTCCAGTTTACATGATGTGTGTCTTGGCCAATTTAATTCAAATATTAGCTAATGAACTAAAAGAAAACCAAATCTTAAAATGAACTTTTTCCCTAATTTGTATTACATTTTTACAATATATATTGTACATGCACAATGTTTTTACATACAAGCCAGAATGTTTGGGTGAAATTGATAAATAAAACTCTTATGAGTGACAACATGGTGGTGAATAAATTATAACAGACATTTTTTTCTTTTCAAATAAGAGTTGAGAATAATGCCTCAGACTTGGAGTTAAGTCTAGCTCTGCATTCTCATTAAAGACCTCTATTAACCTCCTCATCTTTTGTGCCGACTCTCTGAACTGACATTATTATATCAGCCAGAGACGATAATGAAGCTAGCAGACAGCTGCAAGAAACACAATATGCATAAAACAGATCTTACCCTTTACTAATGACATTTGCTCCACTAAAGCCCAATCTATTCTGAAGCACAGGCCTCACACATGGAGATTTGCTGGAGATATGAATAATGTTGTAATGCTTTAGTCTTTTGCTATGGTGATAAAACCCATAAATCCCTTTAAAACTCAAATAAGGATATACAAACACAATTACTGGCTCCTCAGAGAGTCAATAGGATGTGTTTGTTGAATAAATATCTGCTCAATCATGTGCTGATGACTATCAGCATGAAAGTAAAATAGCAAGTGTTGACATATCTATAAATTTCCAGGCCAGATGTACATGATATGACAGCACTCCGCATGGTTTATGAAATGAACCCAGGGACCGAGCTATTGTTAATAAGGAGGAAATGGAAAGAGCGAAGTGGATAATCACATAGGACTGACCCTCTTTTCTCCATCCGCTGCTGTTTGGGGAATGAAAGCAGGAGAGGAAGAAAGAAGGTCTGTTTGGGAAGGTGGATTGTGTAACTGGGGAAATGTGCAGTTAGAGTAGCAGGCTGTATATGAGAGGGGCTCTGTTTCAAATAGAAACACATTCATTTAAGATCCACAGCCCTGGAGTGTGTTACACCACCTCACGAATTCTAGGCCAGCTGAAAAGGTTAACAGACAGTGTGTGTGTATGTATGTGCATGTGTTCATTCACTCACCACACAGTCTGCATTCTGGGTCAGTCTCTTTAGTGTCAGAAGAGAATTATATGGCTGCACGACAACATCGCTCATCTCATCTTGGTTAGGGAAGACAGAATAGGTCTGGACCAGTTTTTTCGGATACCTAAAAAAGACAGAAGACCGGCTAAACGTTTAAGGCACAAGAACACGCGCCCAGCTGAACGCCGCTGGTGCCCTTGAGGTTGCACACGCAATGGTATTAAACACACCCCTAAAGAGAGGTAATTACACCCGGTGATGGCTGCTGCCTGCATCTCCCTCTAATTACACTGACTGCCACCCAAACGCTTCATGACTGCAAGTCTAGACGAACAATGCAGAGGGTGTGGATCTATGCTTCAGGAGAGGGAGTGTGGACTGCAGAAATCAGTCAGAGCAAGGGGATTCAAAGTTGTTTGAGTCCTACATCAGTCAACTGTGTTTTTTCACACCTGTCGTTCAGTCGCTCCAGTAGGTAAGACCCGAGACCAGATCCTGTTCCCCCAGCAATAGAGTGGCAAAGCACAAACCCCTAAAAAAGACAAAAACGCAATGCTTAACATACAAAACACATGTATGAGTACTAAGGTGCTTTAGGTGCTAACCAGAAAGAATCATGGGATTTTGGCAATATTGCAATTAAACTTTACATCAGCAGCAAATCAGCATATTACAACGATTTCTGAAGGATCGTGTGACTCTGACGACTGGAGTGATGATGCTGAAAATTCAGCTTTGCATCACAGGAATAAATGACATTTAAAAAAATGGAAATTTTAATAGTACTAATATTTCACAATTTTAGTTTTTATTGTATTTTTGATCAAATAAATGCAGCCTTGGCAAGCGTAAGAGACTTATTTCAAAAACTTAAAAATCTTAATTTTCCCAAAATTTTGAAGTTAACGTAAATCAAATAATTCAACTGAATACTAACCTGCTGGAATACATTTTAAAGGTATAATTCAGCCAAAAATAAGTATGATCAATTCTATTACAATCTTTCTCTCTGAACAGTGTGAAATATAGTATATGTTTGGTAAATTGGAGGAGTGGTTTTGAATATCTAGGGAATTTTTTGCCCCAAGCCTTGGCTAACTGTGACAGTCACTTACCTTTTGGCGGTTAGCATGATATGCTACACACACACACATGCATGCAACTAACTGATTGGTAACATCATCCTCCAAACCACTCCCTAACCTCCAGTAACATACAAGTTATACGTGTGCACGCACACACCAGAAATTGTGGGTAATAAAGTGAACGACACAGATTACGAAGGGAGGGCCGAGTCTGTTGTTTTAATGGGAGGAACATCTGTGTCTTGTAAATTAAGAGTGCAAAAATGGCATAAAATAGCACTTCTGTATAACCACCTGTGGACAATCATATATATATATACACACACACACACACATACATATATATATATATATATATATATATATTTATATAAATAAATGTAGCTATATGCATACGTAGGTTTATGTATGTCACCAACCTAAAAAAGAACAGACAGTACACTGTAGAAATGGGTACAGGTGGGAAAAAAAGCAATGGGAAAAAATGGAAGTACGTCAAATGGTACGTCACTTCACCATCTGGAGATCATCAGAAAGTGTTTTACTTTGTTTAAAAATTGAATCTGTTTAAAAACTCAATTATTCCCCACAAGTCAGAGAGAATGGTTTTAATGAATGAAAAAACCAACCCATTCATAATACTCAATTTCCGCCAACATTTACTTTAAGCTACTTTTTCAACTTCAATTTTTAACAAAATTTGATACTGTATGCTAAACCACTTCCTTCAGACAAAGAAGTGTACAATCACTGAGAGCAATACCTCCAGACTGTCACTGCCATCAGCCTCTCTGTCAATGATGTCAAAGATGTCCTCATGGATTTTTTCTCCCTGAAACGAACAAATATGTTGACCACATTTTAATTACAGAACAAATTAAAGTTGTCAAACATGAACCTGTTTTGTTTTTTTAACAAAAAGTGTAATTCTTGTATCTAACTATTGTCTATACCTTTCTTATGACCACATCATAATTGAGAAAGGGCCTGAATTTCATTTTGGAAAATAGAGAGGTGGTTTGGAGGTGTGAAAATGGAGGTGACTCTTGTGGGGGTTTTTTAATTTGAGTAGGAAGGTGGGGTTATATTTCTGGTATATTTTTATACACATACAGTTGAGGTCAGAAGTTTACATACACCTCGCAAAATCTGGAAAATGTTAATCATTTTACCAAAATAAGACGGATCATACAAAATGCATCTTATTTTTTTTAGTAGTACTGAACTGAATAAGATTTTTCACATAAAAGAAGTTTACATGTAGTCCACAATAGCTGAATTTATAAAAATGGCCCTGTTCATAAGTTTACATACGCTTGATTCTTAATACTGTGTTGTTACTTGAATGATCCACAGCTGTGTTTTTTGTTTAGTGATAGTTGTTCATGAGTCCCTTGTTTGTCCTGAACAGTTAAACTGCCCGCTGTTCTTTAGAAGAATCCTTCAGGTCCCACAAATTCTTTGGTTTAGCAAACTTTTGATCTCAACTGTATCTCACCTAAATGTTTAATCATTCAATTTATTTGTGTACCTACAATTGATGCAATGTGCCGAATCATATTTATATTGTTATAAAGTGTACAACTTTTACAAAATGTCAAAATGGGGTCATTTCCATTGTGCAACTGCTTACACACAGTGAATTTATTTGAACTAAAAATGAAACTGGAAATTTAAAGTGCAGTCAGATTAAATTTTGTGTTGTTCATTGTACTGTCTTCTATTATAGGAACTATATTAAAATTTTGCAACGGTACATAATCCCAGTCATAGCGAGTATAACCGGTATCACCAAGTCTAACAGGAAAGGAGGCCGTTTTAATTTAATTAATCAGCCTTCACACTCTCATAGCATTAGACACAAAACTACAGAGGCGCTGAATCACTTGTACAAATTGTACACTTGTGAAATTACAATTTGACAAAGACTTTAAATTACTGATTTGGTCTGTTTGGGTTAATTTGTTCATTCAACCTACAAATATTGTATTATAAGCACAGAACTTGCAGCAAAAATTATGTAAAATTAAGCCTAGTTTCCACAATCCCACACCGAAATTCAGACCCTAAAAGACTGCATTAAACATCTGGAATAATCATTATTAATATCTGTTTAAAATTTAAAATGTCACACTATGTGAACTGCAAAAAAGAAAAAATGATTAAACATAGTGAAAAACTAAGTGAAAGAAATTGTTGCCAGTTATATATTACCTAATGTATCACAAATTTAACCTAAAATTAAAGCCAGCAATTATCTGAAGTATAACATCACTCAAAGTACCTGAGAGAAGCCACTGGCCCAGTTGTTACCGGCTCCACCGCCATGCTCAGACAGGTAGATGTTCTCCGGGTTGTACAGGTTGGCGTAGGGGGAGTTCAGGATGGTATGGATGACCCGGGGCTCCAGGTCCAACAGCACAGCACGAGGAATGTAGTGCTCATCATCTGCCTGAAGGGGGCAACACAGAGGAGAGAAAGATCAATGGAAATTACATTTCCATAAGTGCTTCTCAATATTCCTTACAAGGACAGCACAAAAGGATGCTCAGTTTCAGAAATGAAAATCAACTCATGTCTGCTTGAGATGCCTATGATTACTTGTGCAGCTTGAGACTACAAAATGAAAGTATCCATGAGAATTCGAGAATATATCTTAGAATGTATGATACCAATAGAAAACTATATATATATATAAAATACGATACCAGAATCAAGACGCTGATATCAAGAAGTATGAATGCTTATATTACAGGTTTATTTTTCATCAAGTTCAAAATATTTCTTTATAGTTTAATAAATATTGTGTAAAATATAGTAGTCAACATTTGCAGTGAATCAAAAAAGTTTATCAAAGTTGTAGACAAAACTGGTTATTGTTTTGGTTATAGGACAACTTTGATGAAAGGATGATCGACTTCAAATGTTGACTACTATAAATAAATTTATTACAACATGTGTTATTAATGGTTTTTAAATTAAATGGTTTGATTAATATATCTGCCTTTTGTCAGCCACACTGCTCTCTAAAATATTGGTATCACCTACAAAAAAACAATATCAATCGATCATTAATTTACTTACCACACAACTACCCATAATACAGAGGAATTTTCTATAATACAGTACCGCACAATCTATTCAAATTAAAAGACAGCTTTAACACTGAATGCCTCGTATCAGAAGAAATATAAGCAGTCCCTTTGAAAACATTAGGATCTCACTGCAGTTTCTGTGAAATAACTAATTTTGGTCTCTAATTGGAACAGGCTTTCAGTCCAAAAAAATGGAACTAGCAGCTGTGCCATTTATTTCAAATTAATTTTTCCATCAGATTATGAAAAGGCCTCCACATAATGATTGCAGAGAGATAATAGACTTACAACAGATGCAAACATTGGAACCTGGCTCCACCTGGTGGTCAACTATGTGAACTCCTAACTAACAATGAAGAATATCATTGACATGTTTCATTTTAAGTTTTTTATATTATATATACATTATATTTTATTATTTTATTTAATACTAAGGGCATTGTTTTAATAATTTTTGTCTTGATATTTGTTATAGTATTTATTTTTCTTGACATTACTTGTGTTGTAATAATATTTTAATACTCTTTAAAATATAATTTGTTCCTTTAATGCAAAGCTGCATTTTCATCAACCATTACTCCATTCTTAAGTGTCACATGATCCTTCAGAAATCATTCTAATATGGTGATTTGATACTCCGTTATCATCGGTGTTGGAAACAGTTGTGCTGTTTAATATTTTTTGGAACCTGTGATACTTTTTTTTTTTAGAATTCTTTAATAAATAAAATGTTAAAAAGAATAGCATTTAATCAAAATAGCAATCTTTCATTTAACAATTTAAGTCTTTATTATCACCTACTGCCACATCAAAGTATCCTGAAAAAGTATCACAGGTTCCAAAAAAAATATTAAGCAGCAAAAACTGTTTTCAACATTGATAATAAATCAGCATATTAGAGTGATTTCTGAAGGATCATGTGACACTGAAGACTGGAGTAATGATGCTGAAAATTCAGCTTTAATCACAGGAAAAAAATATATTATAAGGCATATTGTAATAGAACACAGTTGTTTTAAATTATAATAATATTTCACAATATTACTCTTTCTTTTCTGTATTTTTTATCAAATGAATGTAGCCTTGATGAACATAAGAGACTTCTTTTAAAAAAATCGTACCGATCCCAAACTTTTGAACGGCAGTGTACATACAGACTCAGAGGTTTAGATCGCTGAATAAAACATTAAAGGAGCAATCTTGATTTGTTGTGATTATGGTTGGTGATTGATTAGCTCTAAAGCCTTATTAGTCTATATTTGTGTACCTGATAGAAGAAGACATCTTTCCGGTCTGTACCCTCAGTGGCAAACTCCTCTACGATGCCCTCCGGGCTGATGCCGTGCTCAGCACACAGCTGCTTCCAAAACTCAAAACCAACTGCACAGAGAGAGAATAAACACAAATCACTCAATTAATGCCGGATTCTTAAGAATACTTGTAATCATTTGCCTTTAATGACTAAGTCTGACACAGTCTACTTCAGCTCACATGAGACTCACACTGCATATGAACCCCATATTTCTCACAGCAAAAAATAAACACAATGCAAATTCCTCTAGCTGAAAACTGTCAAACGTGACTGTAAATAATACCAAGCAACGGTTAGAATTATGTGCAAACAAAAACACACTAAATGACCACTAGTGTAATTACACTACAATTTGATTCATTACAGTTATCTCCAACTGACAACATTCAATATTTATCAGTACTAATTAGTAAACAAACAAAAATTAGGAGCAGTCAATAAGTGTAAACTAGTGAATACGTTTTTAGTTTCCTGCTGAAATATACAAACAACCAAAACCATACTGACTGTATGTATTGTGTCATTTCAAAGCTATTCAGTGTGATAGCTACTGTAGCTAGCTAGCTAACTGTTTATGTAGACATTATCAAACAAAACGTAATACAACAAATGGCTCACTCTGATTCCCGCACTGTCCCAGCTGCAGGGTGATAATTTCTCGAGGCATGCTATCCTGTTTTTTCAGCTGTACGACCAGTAAAGGTGAGAGATGTGCTGCTGTCAGTCAATCACTATGCGTATTCCCGCTCCAACAGCAACGGCCTAACGGACACGCACTGCGCATGCGCAGACTCCGGCCACGCTATACTTTCACGATGTGAAGGCCAGCACACGTGAGCCGATCGATATTTGTTAAAATGTACCGAAAGAACTCTTTATCGAAATAAGCGAAAAATAAATACGCAAACAAGCAGAAAGAACAGACTTGAGACCACTACTGACGTAATGTATGACGTAGGACGTATGCGTTTAAATTAAACAACATCAAAGCTGCGCGTCAGTTGCGCAAACAGAGGAAATTGGCAATACTGAGGCATTTAACAAGTAGAAATATTTTATTTATTGCCTTAATTTAATATATTGTGACTGTGTGATAATTGCAGTTACTGAATTACTGTTGGCAAAATGACAATGTCAATAAATATTAAGTTTACCGTTTATTTTTACATAAAGGGTTTTCAAACATTTTTAATTTTAAGGACTCCCAAATATCACGATCTCCATTGAGATTCTTTTTTTAACATTTCATTGTTTTTTTTTATTATCATAAAAAACATTTATTTATATGAAAATATGTATTAAAAGACTCATTTATTCTGTTTGAATACACCACCAGTCAGAAGTTTTTGAACAGTAAGATTTGTAATGTTTTTTTAAAAAAAGCTCTCTTCTGCTCACCAAGTCTGCATTTATTTGATCCAAAGTACAGCAAAAACAGTACATTTTGAAATATTTTTACTATTTAAAATTTTCAATTTCAATATATTTTAAAATTTAATTTATTCCTGTGATCAAAACAAAATTTTCAGCATTATTGCAGTCTTCAGTGTCACATGAACCTTCAGAAATAATTCCAATATGCTGATTTGTTGTTCAAGAAATATTATTATTATTATTATTATTATCAATATTTTAAAACAGTTGAGGACATTTTTGTTCAGGATTCTTTGATGAATAGAAAGATCCAAAGATCACCATTTATCTGAAATAAAAAAGCTTTTGTAACATTATACACTATACCATTCATCCTTACTAAACTTTTATTTAGTAAGGATGCTTAAAATTGATCAAAAGTGATCAAGATGAATAAAGACATTTATAATGTTACAAAAGATATATAGCGCTGATCTGATATTTTAGATCAGTGCTGTTCTTCTGAACTTTCTATTCATCAGAGTAACCTGAAAAAAATCTACTCAGCTGTTTTCAACATAATAATAATAATAATAATAAATATTTTTGGAGCAGATAAGAATATTATAATGATTTCTGAAGGATCATGTGACTGGAGTAATGATGCTAAAAATCAGCTTTGAAATCACAGGAATAAATTACATTTTCAAATATATTCAAAGAGAAAGCAGTTATTTTAAATAGTAAAAGTATATCAGAATTTTACTGTTTTGCTGTACCTTGGATCAAATAAATGCAGGCTTGTTGAGCAGAAAAAAACATAAAAAAGCTTACTGTTCAAAAATGTTAACTGGTGGTGTATTTAAATGTAGAGAATATACTGGAAGTGAATTTGATTTTTTTAAATTCAGTTTTTTATTTTGATATATTGCAACATTCAATTTTGGCTCTCAATCAAGTTGGGTTTTTGGTCCTTCATTGGATTCAAAATTGAATGCCTCTGCACTAAAAATGAATAAACCTTCACAATAAAACACAAAATATCTTTAGTATATTTTAAAATAAATGTTAATTATAAAAGATATTCGGAATGTTATGTCTTGCTGTTTTACACACCATACTGTAAAATCTTCATCTTCCTGGAGATGCCAATAGGCCTAATCCAAATGACAACTATTTGTTACAACGTAGTTTTTATTGGGGACATTTTGAAAGTACTTTATGAATGATTGGTGGCGTCATTCCAAGAGAGAGTTCACTGATAGGTGTCGGTTGTTATTCAGCAGCTCTGACGGTAATCCTGATGCCATTGGCCAGATCAAGCCCGTCCTCCGCAGCTCTCACTGTTGCTCCCGGGACAAAAACAACGACTGGATATGACAGCAGCACGGTGACAACATCAAAGAGGACCTGTGTAGACACTTAAACGTATAAATATAGCAAATTAGACCTAATAATGGGCTTTATTTCACATTTGTTTTGTGTCAACGGTGGCAGCCTCTTGAACGCACGAGGTCTGCTTACTGCTGTTCTGCCTTGAGCAGCTTCAGGCTAAGCTAGCTAGCGACACACACATCCAGATCATTTCTAAAGCACGGGATTTATTTCTAGCATTCAATTATTGTAGATTTTGTTGCTACTTTTGCTGTCACGTTTTTCCAAACACGTAAGTATGGCTCATATGGGTGGAGCAGAAGACGCGACTGAAGGGAGCGGTTGCTCGGGGAAGCTGCGCTCCGGCGTCGGCCTCAGCGAGAGTCAAGAGCAGCTTCGCGCGGTGAAAGTAATGCTGATGGAGCGCTTGGGACCGCACGAACGCCTGCTTACCTATCTGCAGTCTGTATTGTTGTGGGAGAGACCCTTTCACAGCGTCCTACTGTACACGGCCGCCAATGTCATGTTCTGGTGAGCTTTATCTCCATGGATTTATCTCTACTCAGGCTCTGTTTACAACCTAGTGCTTTCAGTTGAAACGTTTACATTATTCATGAACATTTTGAGGATCTTGTATAAGCCTTTCTTGTTTTATCTGGATGCATACTTGTCGACGTGTTCCAGACTTTTACCCCCTTAATTTAAGATAAGAAACAGATGGTCAGGCTGGGTGCCTATATTTAGACATTGAGCTCTGGCTGTATTGCTGCTACTGTAAACACAATGCTGTATGCAAACACTTTGTGTTTTTGTGAATTACTTGTGACTGACGGAACAATTACGTTTAATCTTGTATGAGGTACCAACTTTGACAGCTTTTACTTAGGCATGTTAAGCAGAGACCAGTTTACACTACATTTTTGCGTCCCATATGTACTGTATGTTGCATGTTGTCTTCCACCTTCCACTGTCAGTTATTAATGTAGACAGTAGATTACTACATTAGACCCTGCAATACACGTATCTACTGTAGTATGATGTTAATATTATATAAAATTAGCAATATGTCAATCATGACAGTAATATTTAATCTTACTGTCATGATTGACATATTACTAATAATGCTAATTTTATTAAAGAAACAAGTTGTATGTGTGTGTGTGTGTGTGTGTGTGTATATATATATATATATATATATATATATATATATATATATATACACACACACGTTTTTTTTATTATTATTTATTTGTTTAAATTTAATAATAATGCCAAATAATATGTTATGTTCCCAAACCGGTTTGTTGGGCCTGGCCTTACAGTGGTATGATTTCTTATTCATGACTTAAGACTTTTCTCAGGCCAGCCTTACTTCGGAAGCCATGTGCTGTTAGTACAGACTTTGATATTTGTGCTTCTAAAGTCAACATAAGTTCAAAATTGACCCTATTTACTTTTTTAATGCATGTCCTGGTCTTACTGTGAGTCATTCATTTGTGCAGTTATTACAAGGAAAAATGTTAGCCTTTGTAATCTTGTAATAACATTCCTCTGAAATGACTCCCCTTTTCCGCTGATGAAAAATAATCATAATAATCATGTTGTATCGCTTCTCAACATTTTGGCTAAGATCAGTGTAATAATATTAATCAATAGCCAAATAGCTATTTAAAGGAGACCTATTATGCCCCTTTTTTACAATATGTATAAGTCTCAGGTGTCCACAGAATGTGTCCGTTAGGTTCAGCTCAAAATACACCACAGATCATTTAATATATTATTTTGGAAATGCAGATATTGAGTGGAAGCAGAAACATGCTGTTTTCATGCATGTCTCTCTAAATGCAAATGAACTGCTGCTCCCAGTCCCCTTTTTCATAATAGGACTGCCTTTACAGCTGGTACCTCAGATGCTCTGCCAAAAAACATCGGTTTGGTTTTGATTATCATGTCTATCGCACTGAAATCATGCGTTTTAAACCTTATTCGTTTAAACTTCTGATATACGGTTTTCTGAGCGCGCACAGAAAGCGGCTGTCATGGCAATTGAGTACTAAACTAAATTCTCTTTCATGTCTTATTGCACTTAAAGTTCATATTAAAACATACAGGAGTTACAAAAACAGTCTGTGAAGGTAAACAGCTGGGAAGGAAATGGCATGTTTAGATTAGATCTGTGTGGCAGCAGCATAATATGCAGTAAATAAATCATTAACTCTACTGCTGTCTTGTCTCCTCTGAAGCTGGGACTCTAAACAGTGTTCTGTGCTCGTCTGTGAAGCCAACGACAGAACAGTTAACATTGTTTGCTTGAACTTTTGGCATCGGGTTAGAACTGGTACACTGTTGCAAACTTGCATTATATGTAGCATCCATTTCTTGCCTTCCTATTCAAATCCTTATTGGATAAAGTCCAGATAATTTTGCTTCCAATAGAACTGGGTTGTGAGCGAGATTTCATGTTGACTACATGCTATAAAGAATGCTCAAGAGGGGTGAAATGCTTCTGGAGGGAAAGATGTGCAGGGAAGAATTGTTATAGGTTGACTGGTTGCTCTCTTTTTCTTTACTGTTCAGGCATGCAGTCTTCATACACTTAGTGCGGTCACCCTCTCCATCAGAGAAGTATTCTCTCTGATCTTATTATATCCTTTTATTTGCCTCAGTGAACTGCAAAGGAATCGCTTGTGGCATTTCTGTGCTTGTAAAGACGTTTATTTATCAGGCCATTCAGAAATAAACTATCACCACCATCTCTGAACATTTCAACTTTGATTGTAGTGGTTTTGACATATGAAGAGTTGTCAAAAATGAGATAATGATACTGAGTGAATGCTTTTTACACGTTCATCAAGTACTTTCATGTCAAATGTGCCATATCCCAGCCTCAACCCATTCAGAAGTACCAGTACTCACATAGAAACCTATGCAAAGTAGCCAGAAAGAAAGGCTAATTTTAAAGAAAAACATCAGACGTACTTAGAGGCTTTTGCATCTGAACTCTTCATATATTGTGGCAATGCTGTTTGATCTAGTCATCAAACAGCATTCGTTGTCTGGTTCCATGCTGAGAGATCAGTAGAATTCAGCCCGGTCTTAGTGCCGGCTCACCTTTTGGTCAAGTACTGTAGCACATAGCTGTGATTAGCCATGCTGTGAAACTGTTGGAAATCACAACTGCTCATGCAGCACATGTCGTCTCTGAGATTCGCACAGGAAGACAGTGGGACCGGAAACACTTGGTACAAAGGTTTCCTCCTACGTTCAGCATGATAAATGCATGACAGATGTCAGAGGTTCCACGACAGAGCTGCTGATGCAGTATAGAGTGCACATTGTAATCCAAAAAACAATGAAAGTACAAATAATGGACTTCAGTCTTTCTGATCTCTTCTCAGGTTTTTTGCTCTGAGCTCTTTGAGGTTGCTCTTTCTGCTGGCATCAAGTCTGGCTTTGGCTGTTTGTGTTGACACTTGGAGGAATAAGATCTGGCCTAAGATCAGAGGTAAAATTAACCTTCCTCTGTCGCTTGTCTACAACTACTACCTACACTACCAGTCAAAAGTTTTTGAACAGTAAGGTTTTTAATGTTTTTAAAGAAGTCTCTTCTGCTCACCAAACCTGCTTTTATTTGATCCAAAGTACAGCAAAAAAAACAGTACAATTTTTAAATATTTTTATTATTTAAAGTAACTACATACTATTTTAATATATTTTAAAATGTTATTTATTGCTGTGATCAGAGCTAAATTTCCAGCATCATTACTCCAGTCTTCAGTGTCACTTGATCCTTCAGAAATCATTCTCGTGTGCAGATTTCTGTTTATTATCTTAATATTAATCATACTGGCTGTAATTAAAACCTCTGTATTCCCTGTGCTGTGACTCACTCAAGTTTCATGTTCTCCCTGCAAATTCACACAGCTTCTAGAGAGTTATAAAATTGACATTTCCTACCAGTGCACTTCCAGGAAATGAACAATATCGACCTGAATCAATATTTTGCATGTAGCCATTCCACAGTGGCTTATTAGCATTTGATCTACATTCTGGGAAGTCTTTGATAGAACTAAAACTAGATCCTAAATTAAAAATCAGTGTTACTCGCTTAAAACCTGTCAAAATACTCATATAACAACAAAGTCTTGTAATACTCATCAAATGTACCTGACATGGTTTGTTTTTGCTCTCTTACAGTTAAAAGACAAGATGATAGTGAGAATGAAAGGTAATGTCTGGTCTATTTGTTTTCTTTCAGCTTTTCCAGTGGTGTTTTAGAGTTGAGAGTTGTTTAATGTAATTGTTAATTCTCTCTGCTCTTCTCTGATTGGCTTTCAGCTGGGGTCTAGTGCAGCCTGGGACTTTGAGTGTGCCTGAATTATGCCACCACCTGGCTGAAGTTTGGGTTACAGGCTCTACCTGTGTAACAGATATTGTCCGGTTTAAACGGCAAAATCCAGGGAAGGTGAGATTACGTCCAAACCAGAAATACAGTTAAAAAACATTTTGTTACATAGTGATGTTATAAGGCCTCTAGGATGTGTGAAAATAGTTTGGTTCCACAAGAGACTTTCTGAGCAACATGTAAAGTGACCAACTACAATGCATTTTGTTTTGCATTTGTGTCATAGAAGGCCTTTCATTATTATTATGGCTTTTATGACTGCTTTTTGAGGTTCAATTATTATATTGTTGATATAATATAAAAAGTCTTTCTGTTTCAACGCTAAACATTTATTAAATCCTCCACTGTTTTGCAGTTTTGTTTGCTGGTTTGTGGCCTGTTCACCTCAGTGGCCATGGTGGGGCGCCACATCCCTGGATTGGCGCTGTCGTACATGACTTGTGAGTAGCAGAAATCCTTCAGAGCTTACTCATCCTCTCCAGTGCCTTAACAACTGCAAAATATTTACTTTCTCTCTCTCTCTTCCTCAGTGCTGGGTGTGTTGCTGTGCCCATTAGCTTTGTATTATCGGCTGTGGCAACGTGCATGTGTAAAGCTGGAGCCGGCCCTGCAGTGGCTGGACTTCAGCGCCAAAGGATACATGATGTCAAAGCCTATAGATAACCAGTGTAAGTACACTGCAAATCTATACAGTGTGAGTCCCATAAAACTGAAGTGTGGACTGATGTCATGATGAGGAGGACAAGTTCTGCCCTTTTAAAACTAGGTTTAAAACTAGCGTGAATAAAACTATGAGCATGTGTGTCAGATCCCTGTCACGTTTAGCAGCGGCAGCTCTTAAAGTAATAGCAGCCAAATAAGCTAATAACCCGGCTGCTGTGATGTCTGTTAATTCAAGAACAAAAGAAAAAAAAACACTTTTGTAGCTTTAGGGATTCATCTATATTTAATTTAGTATTTAGTGTTTGAAAACTTTATTCAGTTTCTCTGAAGGGCACAGGTAAATAATGGGTTTATGTGAAGATTGTTTTAAGTTCACTTATATTAGAAGTTGTTATTTTTTAAAGTCTAATACATGTTAAAATTGATAGCTCTCATTTATGCTGTTGAAGGGATATAGTCAATGGTTAAATATTTTAAAAAGTACAATTTCCTTGCATGTGAAATTTATTGCTATAGCAAATGGAAGTGCTGTTTTAGCTCCTGTCTTTTACAGTATATTGCAGCTTTCAGAAGTTTTGATAAACTAAACTAATATTGACCCTTCTGTGTTTGCAGTTCTTCGTAAGCCCATCAGAAGCGGGACCTTAGATGACGCTAGTGACAGTGAAGAAGAACTGGCTGCATTCTGCCCAACGGTGAGCCTAGAAACATGGGTTATTTATAACGCATAAAGCAGCTGCATGGTCATGAGAGTAGGGCATCTGTAGGGGCTCATGATACTAAAAAGCAAATTGGAAGATCATTGTTTTTTTTTCCTAATACACTCACACTTCTCTAAATATTCTGTACCTGTAGTTTGACGAAGCAGTGGTTGCTAAGGAACTGGCGCTGACTGACTCCGAGCACTCGGATGCTGAGGTGTCGTACATGGATAACGGCACTTTTAACCTCTCCAGGGGTCAAACACCTCTCACAGAGGGCTCAGAGGGTAAGTAAACTTCACGTCTTCTAGTCTTTGACTGTCTTTTCTGTGTTTGTATGCGAGTCAATGACTAGAGTGTCTACAACGAAGAAAAGGAAGAGAAAAAATCTGGTTTAAAACAAAATTCAAATTCATTTGAAATGTGCTTTTTGTATTTTGTTAGTTTCATATGGTATTGAAAAACCTTTACACCAATGAGAAATTCTGTCATTAATTACTCCAATCCCGTACAACCTTTATTCATCTTCGTAACACAAATTAAGATATTTTTAATGAAATCCGAGAGCTTTCTGACCCTGCATAGAAAGCAACACAACTGACACATTCAAGGCACAGAAAGGTAATAAGGACATTGTTAAAATAGTCCATGTGACATCATTGGATCAACCATAATGTTATGAAGCTATGAAAATACTTTTTGTGCTCAAAGAAAGCAAAAATAATTACTTTATTCAACAATTTCAAAAAGTATTCTCATAGCTTCATAAAATTATGGTTGAACCGCTATGGTTAATCCACTGTCACATGGACTATTTTAATGAAGTCCTTACTACCTTTCTAGGCCTTAAAAGTAGTAGTTGTGTTGCTGTCTATGCAGGGTCAAAAAGCTCTGGGATTTAATCAAAAAATATCTTAATTTGTGTTCTAAACAAAGGTCTTATGAGTTTGAAATGACATGAGGGTGAGTAATTAATGACAGGTTTGTTTTTTCTTTTTTGGGTGAACTATCCCTTTAATGACTCATGATATGCAACCATCAAATAGTAAAATATTTTTCTTACTCATATAATACACGTGAGTGTACACATCTAAATATTATGATTTTTATTCATTTATTTTTTAAAGAAATGAATACTTTTATTTAGCAAGGATGCGTAAAATTAATCAGAAGTGACAGTGAAGATGTTTAAAATGTTACATAAGATTTCTGTTTCAAATGCTGTTCTTTTGAACTTTCTATTCATAAACGAATCCTGAAAAGAAAATATTAAGCAGCACAACCATTTTCAACATTGAAATGTATCAGCATATTAGAATGCTTTCTGAAGGATCATGTGACACTGAAGACTGGAGTAATGATGCTGAAAATGACCCATGCATCATTTTTTCATCCTATAATATCTTAATCTTTACTTATTCATTTAATAGATCTAGACAGACACAGTGATCCAGAGGAATCATTTGCCTGTGGACTTCCAGACTTCCCCTCCATCAACCCAGATGCCACCCTGATGGAGGACGATGATGATGCCAGCATCGGGCTGCCCAGTCTCAACTCAGCCATGCTCTCTGGCGCTCGCGGCTCTACCTCCGCCCTGCTAGACCTGGACACCCAGATGGACTCTGATCAGGAAGACCTTGACCCCGAGATCTCCCTCGGCTCCCTAAATACTACCTCTGACCTCACTAGTAACCTGGCAGGGGTCATTGCCAGCAACATGATCCAGGCAGCCATCGCAGGAGCCTTGCAGCCCCGCCCACCACAAGGTCCTCGGAGAGAAAGCGGCCAGCGGGCAGGAGCCGCTCCGAGGGCATATAGAAAGCAGTCGAGCTCGGAGCTAGACACAGACCTGGACTTTGACGGCGAAGACTTTGAGATGTTAGACCAATCTGAGCTGAACCAGTTGGATCCGTTTGGAGGAGGACAGGGAGGCCAGAGCAGAACCCAGGGATCCAGTTTCCTGTCCAACTTTCTGGGGAAGCCACAGTGAGCCCATCTTACAGATACTCCCTCCGTCTGTCTGCTCCTCGTGACCCTCGCACCTCACACAAGAAGTGTGCAGTGTTGGTTTGAATGTCTACTGAGATGCTTTCAATTTATCTGAGTGAGTGCGACGGAGAGAGAGTGTGGTTGTTTTGCACTGTTAACGTAAAATTAGATTCACTTGCCAGGTTTTCTTCACTGGCTGCAGTTGATATCACTGTGAAGTAATCTTATTTGTAGTCTGAATCTTCTCTGTTTATGCTCCGTGAGCTTCCGTGTCCTCTCTCATTCGTGTGAGTGTGTGTGGGACAAGCGTGTGAAAGACTCCGATTTACTTTGTAGGCTAAGCAATAGGACAACAATCATAGAAACATCCAAAATCTCTTTAACTTCTTAGAAACCAGCAAAACAAACACCAGACCTTTTTACTACATCAAAGTCTTAGATCTTTCACATAAATCGCTGTATTGTTTGTCTTCATAAATAATACATGGGACCAAATCAGACATTCCACCGTCAATGCTAAGTCAACACCCTTAAAGGGTTATTTTATCCAAAAATGCAAATTCTGTCATTAATTACTCAGCATCATGTCGTTCCAAACCCGTAAGACCTTCATTCATTTTTCGGAACACAAATTAAGATATTTTTGATGAAATCTGAGAGCTTTCTGACCCTGCATAGACATGCAAAGTCATTATTTTTATCTTCTTTGCATACAAAAAGTATTCTTAATAAAATTACAGTTGAACCACCGATCTCACACGGACTATTTTAATGATGTCCTTACTACCTTTCTGGACCTTGAACGTGGTAGTCTGTGCAGGGTCAGAAAGCTCCAGGATTTCATCAGAAATATCTTAATTTAAGTTCAAGTTTGGAACGACATGAGGGTGAGTAATTAATGACTGAGTTTTCATTTTTGAGTGAACTGTCCCCAGATGTGAAGTCGCCCATAAGAAAGATTGTGAAATCTACAGTCTAGATGTTGCTGAGCAGAGGAATGCTGTAGCAGTGACACATTAGGACTGCAGCCTCATCTCATGTTGTTAAAGTGGTAGTGCACCCAAAAATCTAAATTCTGTCATCATTTTCTCATACTCATTCCATTTCTAAACTTGTATGACAATCTTTCTTCTGTAGAACATAAAAGAAGATATTTTGAGAAATGTCTCAGTGTTTTTTGAAAAAGAAAGTAAGTCATAAGGGTTTGGAACAAAATGAAGGGTGAGTAAATGATGACAGAATTTTCTTTTTTGGGTGGACTGTCACTTTCAGATTCTGAGACATGAGCTTTTCTTAAGGTCACTGAGAGATTAACTGCAGTCACGTTGCCATATAGCAGGGGTCACCAAACTTGTTCCTGGAGGGCCGGTGTCCTGCAGAGTTTACCTCCAGCTTTCCTCAATACACCTGCCTGGATGTTTCAAGTATACCTAGTAAGACCTTGATTTTAGCTGGTTCAGGTGTGTTTGATTAGGGTTGGAGCTAAACTCTGCAGGGACCAGGTCTGGTGACCCCTGCCATATAGGGTTGAATTCAGGTAAATTAGGATACTTTTTGACTGGTCAAAATGTCCCAGTTAACCTGAATTCACCCTGTTTGACGGTGTCACCTCAATTTATTTCTTTACATAGTAAACTGCAAATTTTTTCATTATGTCTGTCTGAACGTCTTAAATCAGGAATAATATAAGAACTTAATAAAAATGTATTCATTATATATCAAAGCAATTATTCAGCAAAAAAAAATGTAATAAATATATATATATATATATATATATATATATAAATGTCATTTGGCTCAGTTTAACATAAGCTGTTTCTTCCACAATGGTATTTACATTTAAGTTCATATGAGCTGGATTTTTTTTCTGCATTACTTGAACACCACGCGTTAATAAATGACAGTAGCTCTTTCCTAAATTTTTCAAGATCTGTGTTGTAAAAATATGGAAAATTACAGTATATTGTCTTTCAAATGGCTGTTTTTCATCTGTTCGTCAGTCAAATTGAAAAAATAAAAATGAAACAATACCAACTTGTTTAACAGCTCAGCAATGCTGTTCATCTGGATAATATGGCAGTACGTTGATTTTGTTTGTAATGACTCTACCTCAAACAAGACATTCGGCTGTAACTGCCACCTGTTCGAACACAGCCTTCTCTCTTCAAAAACACCTTTAACCGTTCTGACTTTATGCAGAAACTTTTATACAGGTAGCAGCAAAAAATACTGTAGATCTCCTCTGCATCCTCTGATCTGGTCTGGTCTGATATGAGGTTTAAAGCAAAGTGTAACATTCAGTACAGTACTAAAGAACAAAGGATTTCTGAAAACACCTTTTGTGTGATTTAATGACGCTGGTGGAATTAAATGAGTTGAGTTTGCTGTTTTATTTGCTGTTTCTTTAGTAGATGCTGACCCTTTTTGTTTCACTTTGCACTGTTGCCACGTGAACCGTTTCTGTTTCTGACCCTATGCTGAGAGACCCATCATTGCTGACTTTAAGCTTTCATTATTGTATATGCTGGAAAGTAGGAAACGTACCGGAAAACTGCTGTACTGGTAAAAAAGCATTTTGTTACCAGAGATCAGTGAAGTGTTTTCTATTCTCCAAGCATACAGTTTGTTTGTTTTTTAGTTTAAATTTAAAGTAATGGAGCGTTGAGGAAATATAAGGAAGCTGCTTATCTTTGTCGTGTGTATTCACAGTCTGTCACTTCCTGCTATTCCAGTTTGTTTATGACATTTCAAACCCAAGTCTTACTTTATCCAGCCAACTTGAGTTAGGTTATAAGAGTAGTACTGTTTATTGTAGTGTTTTATATTTTGCCACTTTGCTGTGATTTTACTCAACCTCTTTTTCTTCTTTCCTGGGTTGTTTTTGCTTGGTTGTGAGCCCTAAGATTTTGAATTGCTGATGATATTTTTCTGGATTGCTGTGTTAATAAAGTTTTTTTTTTTTTTTTTTTTTTTTTTTTTTTTAATTCATG
>JAHKKF010516060.1:55805-79526 GCA_019740295.1 Labeo calbasu
TTGCTGTGTTAATAAAGTTTTTTTTTTTTTTTTTTTTTTTTTTTTTTTTTTTTTAATTCATGTGTTGTATGTGAAATTTGTGGGAAAGATTTATTGAAAATGATTGAAGAATAATGCATAGTGAGTTTATAGATTGGAAAGCCTTTTATTTTCCCCTTTTTACTGTCATGTTTAGTTATTAATACTATTATAAAATTACTTGGCTGTTTATGGACACACTTTTTATGAAGATTAATTAATTTGGTTTGATAAATTGTCCATATTTCTTTTGGAAAAAAAGCATTTGTTTTTTTTTTTTTAAGTGTGTCAGTGTGATTACCATTCAATTGGCCATTTTACCCTGTCCATTCACCTTTTTTGTGGTCGATTTCAACAAAACTCACCAGCAATTCAAATAGGTCAATGAAGTGCTAGTTTATACATTGAAAGAAAATTATGCCCGGCGTCATCTATTGATATTGTATTGATGTTAGTGATTTATACATAAATCAATTTGAAGTCTGTTATGTTGAGGCAAATGCAAAATACAGAATCATTCATCTTTTCTTTCATTGTGTGAGCATTTTACAGGAGTCTTTCTGTAGCTGGATTCTGCAATGTCAGTGATTTTTATTTCTGTACAGAAGTATTTCCCTCTTCCATTCTCTGTAATTGGTTTTTGATAACTTTTGATGTGCAAGACAATAAAGAGATGAATGAATATATTCTTTAAGTAAAAAGCGTAATCTTTTTTAATTTAGTTATTGAATATGTTTAATTGTTTTGTGACCTATTATAAAATTGTTTCTAGTCTAATTGCTTGTAATAATAATGACTATTATTATCATAGAAATAAATTTTAGTAAGATTTTATTTTTTTAATTGCATTAAGAGTACAATATTACAAAACAAAAGATAAGTCTGTAGTGGAAGGCAATACAATAATAAGAAATTGTATGTATGTAAATATATATATAATTAAACAGTGAAAGAACATTGTTAGTTTAGTTAATTTTTAGTCAAATGCACAAATTACAATCAAAACAACCTGCATTATTCTGCCATGACTCTGCCTTATATTTAGAAATATAATAAGGATAATTTTAAAAAGCCTACATAAATGTTTACCATTATAGTAATATTATGCTATTGTTTTTAACAAATTCTGTGTTGTTGTCTGAAAAGCAACTAACACTAACTGAAGATGTAAAATAACATTAGCAATGGGCGTTTTTAATTGTAAATTTTATGTTTATAAAATCATTAAAAGTATATATGCATTATACACTACGTGTACAGTATAGATTATATTGACACAATGTTTTAGATGTTTGATTTCTTAAACACGCTTAGCTTCGTAGCTTAATTATAATTTTCACAATAACATATCCATAACAAGATTCAACTCATACCAATGGCGTCTTCAAGATGACGTACGTGGCGTCATCACCGGCAGTCCCACAATTCAACTCGGCGCGCGAAAGCTGACTGAGGTAAACAACAGAAGAGTGCAGATCCCTAACAGATCTAGACCGAATAAACAATGAGCAAAAAAGACAGTGCAGGTACGCAATGCGTCTTTTACTCACAGCATTTAACATTTTGTGCCTTTATTTGGTTGTGATTTCATGAATGATATAGCTATATACTACATCAAATGTCCATCTTTGTCTCATACAGGTGTCGCACAGATCCTCGCTTACCTGAATGAGAAAAACAGACCCTTTAGTGCTCAGGATGTCTTTACAAACCTACAGAAGCAGTGTGGCCTGGGTAAAACGGTAAAAAGTAACATTACATTTCCGTTTTAACGCTTTTGACCAGTTCTGCTTTGATGACATCTATCCAGTAGCTAAAAGAGTCTGTGAGCTCTTTGTGGTCACCGTTTGTCAAATGTGATCATTTGTGACCCTGAACCACAAAACCAGTCATAAGGGTCAGTTTTTTGAGTCACTTTATCTGAAAGCTGAATAAATAAGTTTTCCATTGATGTATGGTTTGTTTGGACAGAACAGTATTTGGCCGATTTCACAACTCTGTGAAAATGTGGAATCTGAGGGTGCAAAAAAATCAAAATATTCAGAAAATCGCCGTGTTGTTCAAACGAAGTTATTGGCAATGCATATTACTAATAAAAAATTAAATTTTGATATATTTACGGTAGGAAATTTACAAAATATCTTCATGGAACATGATTTTTATTCAATATCCTAATGATTTCAATATCCTAAAAGAATTTATTAATTTTTTAAAAAGAAATAAAAATGGATAATTTTGACCCATACAGTGTATTTTTGGCTATTGCTACAAATATACCCGTGCTGCTGGTTTTGTGGTCCAGGGTCACATTTAGTAAATTACAGTTTATTTACAGAGTGTATTATGTCCAGTGATGTTAAACGCCTTTATTTTCTCTGCACTTAAACAGGCTGTGGTCAAAGCAATGGAGCAGCTGGCTCAGGAAGGAAAGATTCAAGAGAAAGTCTATGGAAAGCAGAAAATCTACTTTGCAGATCAGGTTGGTCTGATTCCTCATATAATATAAGAGAACTGGTCTTGGTTAATCAGCCTGACAGATGTCCTTTTCTATCCCTTCAGTCTCAGTTTGCAGATGTAAGCGATGCTGAACTTAAGAAGATGGATGCTCGTATTACAGAACTTAGCACTGAAGTACAGACCATCTCACAGAGCTGCAGGCAGCTGGATGCAGGTGTGCACTCATCATGCGCTGCTGAGAAAAGATATGTTGTTTGAACTTGTGCACAGACTGTTTGTATCTGATAAAAAGATAATCTTTGTGCCCTCAGAACTGAAGGAGTTGAACAGCTCATTAACCACAGCAGAGATGAAGACACAGGTCCAGGAGCTGCAGGCAGAGTGCTCTGGGTACAAAGAGAGGCTGGAGAAAATCAAGTCAGCTACAAACCATGTGACCCCTGAGGAGAGGCAGAAGGTTTGAAATCACTGCATTCTTTAATGTCTGGTGATCTTTTGGCCTTTGCCCAATGCAGGATCTGTTCTGGGATCAACGGTAATCTGCTTGGATTTTGTCTGCTTGCCTACTCAGACTAGTAGTTCATATTTTTACTTCCTGCCAGCATTTTTACCTCAGACCTACCAAAAAAAAAAGATTTTTATAAAGTGGTAACTTTTACCAGCAAAATATTGTGTCCTCTAAGTGGAAATGACAGTCCATCCACTGACCTAAATTTCTCCTACACTGGCCCTGGGCCATTCTTATTGTTGAGCCCTGCACATTAAATTGAAAAGGGAAAAAAAGACTAATCTAAAGCCTTCTAGCATCTCTGGAATATGTTTGATTCATTATGTGAAGTTTATACAGATAATGTGGCTGTCCTAGGGGCAGTCAACAGTATGTTATGCTTGTTTATGTTGCTGACAAATGTATTTCTTGCCCCTCAGGTGTATAAGGAGAGAGAGACTTATGTGAAGGAGTGGAGGAAGAGGAAGAGAATGGTAATGATCCATGAAAACATTTATTCAGAACTTCAGATTCTGCCCAGGAGACAAAATGTCAGCTAATTTTTAATGATACAGCCATAAGGCATGCCTTTATGAAAGTGCATTCATTTCAGATTTATCTTTGTGTCCTCAAGACCATGATTTATTTATGTACGAATGGAAACTGCTCTAGCACATTATAATCTTTGCTATCACTGCCAACGATCAACTGACCTAACAAATGATACCTGTGATAGTGATACAAAACTTGCACTATACAGATATTTAGATATATATTAAGTCTTATGTACCATAACATGAAACTCCAAGCACAGCTTTGAAGTAATTTACGTCTCTTTACCTGCCAGGTTACCGATATGGTTGGAGCTATATTGGAGGGGTACCCAAAGAGCAAGAAACAGTTTCTGGTGAGTCATTCCCATAGAATGGGTTCCTAAACATTTTTGACACCCAAACCCCTTTGAAGAAACATATTTACTTAACTTTAAGTCCCCCCTGAGATTTGACGCTAATATTTAAATCGCAACACGTTGTTTGTTCACGATTTTCTAATATCGCTTAATCGTTAAATGACATGCAAGTAAATAGATAAAATAATGAATCTTTAACCCTAATCACAAAAATTAAGAAATATACCACTGTTGTAAATTACAAATGTAAAAATTAATATTTGATCATTTTTACGCTACAAGTAACAATACTGATATTTATGTCTTAATTCTTAATACTATTGAAATGCTGAAAACTGTAAACTTATGTCCACAAAAATATAGGAAATTATTTACTGTGTAAATAAAGTGAATGTAGCATAGGTTGTTTTCACAAATGCATGTACAGAGTCACAGCATATGCGAAGATGGAGTTTTAAATTTACTTTGGATATTACAACTTGTGGACCTTGTGCAGTTCCCTCACGAACCCCTTAGCGGTTCACGCCACCGTTTGAGAAACCCAGCTTTACAATAATGTGTAACATTATACTGACAAATAAAAAATTGGACCTGTCACTGTGTGTGCATTAGGGGTGCAATGGTACGTGTATTTATACCGAACGGTTCATGGAGTAAATTATTTTTTTTATACACACACACGCGCGCACACAATTCTTGGCTCATGATGAACAAAACGCATACCTTGGATTCAGCTTTTTCTGTTTCGTATTCTGATTTTTTTTTTTTTTTTTTTTTAGAACTAATTCTAGTTTTTTTTCACCGGATCGGAAACCAAACCAGTGCAGAAAGATCCTTTGTAGAGTGAATATCAATAAGTATATATCCAGGTAATTTACTATGAAAATAATATATATATATATATATATATATATATATATATATATAAGCAGCAGAGTTTGGCCACTTGGTGGCACTATAACAGGCAAAAAAACATAAACATGGCTNGAGTGAATATCAATAAGTATATATCCAGGTAATTTACTATGAAAATAATATATATATATATATATATATATATATATATATATATATATATATATAAGCAGCAGAGTTTGGCCACTTGGTGGCACTATAACAGGCAAAAAAACATAAACATGGCTATAAATATGCACCGTTTGTCCGATTGACTTGAAAAATGGTATGCCGTGTCTGTTTAAAGTGCCACTAGTGTCTATGAGGACATTTGCATATTTAAAATAACATTGCCACAAACGGCCAATAAATTTTGGGGTTAACTGACGCCAGTTTGAAAACTTGGTGGGCATGTTAGACTCATGGCCTTAGAGGTCTGTAAGAGCATTAAAAGAAATCATCCACTAGGTGGCGCTAACGAGTTTTATGCCTCTGTTATCACGTGGCATTTCACACATCCACACAATAGTCATATAATTTAATAGCTCTCTGCATTCGGAGCAACTTTGCATCAAGAACCACTGCCGTCAATCAAATGATTTATTCAATATTCCAGATTATGTAAAAAATCTACTTTTATGAACTAGTTCTAGGTTTTTTGCTTAACCTCAAAATAAGCACGCAACACAACTCTCTGGACTCTCGAGATCAGGGGTGGCGAACTCCAGTCCTGGAGAGCCGCAGCCCTGTAGAGTTCAGCTCCAATCCTAATTAAAACTCACCTGCCTGTTGCTTTCTAGTAACCCTTCAGACCTTGATTAGCTTGTTCAGGTGCATTTGATAAGGGTTGACGCAAAACTATGCAGGGCTACGGCTCTCCTGGACCGACGTTCGCCACCCCTGCTCTAGATCAATAATTATCCCAAAATATTGAAGTTTACCCTTTGGGTAGCTATAACAGGGTCGTTTAGGAAAGGGGAATGTCCAAATATACCAAAAAGCCTATACATCCTAAACAAAATCTCAAAACTTCACAAAACTAGGTGAGCACCTGCGACATAGGTTTCTAAACAAGCATGCAAAGATTTATCGGACAGTAGGTGTGGTCATAAATATTAAAAATCATATTTCTATAGTAAATTACCTGGATTCGCCAAAAATGCCTTTTTAATCATTGTTTTGGGTGGTTACAAGTTTGCTAAATAATACATAATGTCCTTAAATGCCTAAAACCACCTGAACCCCAATAATCGCTGTTTGCAGCTGTATTTTTTATTGTCAGTCTTTCCCCTTCATCTTATGTTTGAAATCAGGAGGAAGCTGGGATCGAAACAGATGAGGACCATAAAGTGACAATGCCCAACATCTGATGGAGGCCTCGCTGATTAAATTCAGATGCCGGGACATCAGGTTGGAAAGTAATACAGAGGATTCTGGGACACCAAGAGAAGCGTTTTGTTAAAAACCAATCCTATTTATAAAAGTTCTGTTGAGAAAGAAAGAACAAACAAAGCTGTAAATAAGTTTGAACATTGTTTATTTTTCAATTAAAAAATTATACTGATACAAAAATATTTCAACCAGGTTCTTTCGTTGAAGTCAGAAATGCAGAAGCACAGAGTCTAGTATAGTAGTTCAGCACGACGTAGCCTCGTTTCTGTGAGCTGACATTTCCCTCCACTGTATGGCTTAACTTGTAAAGACATCCCTTATTCCAGCACAGATCAAACAGTTGATTGTACAATCATCTGTTATTTAAAAAAAGATCTCAATACCTAAAAATCTTTGTCCTGAGTAGACTTCGATTCTAATTTTCATTATGCTTTAATTAACATTCATTAAAAATATAAATAGAATTGGGTGGTCACACCATGTGAAGCGGCTACCATGCACGGATGCGACTGTGTCTTCATTGATAGCTTATGCGGCACAAAACATACTGATCACAAGAGCTTAAACCATTAACATAAATGCAGAATAAAACATTATTGCGCTACACACAGCTGAACAAAAACTGACATAACGTGACGAACAGAGGTTTATCTTCCATTATTTGTGCGTAGACACTGCAATCTTTGGTCACAGCATCCCAAGGACAGTGGCTTAAAAGAGGAACAAAGATGGCTCAGCAATGCCTAACTTTAATTATATTAAAGCATGCAGGACAGCTGTTTTTGGACGTAAAAAACCCAACTGACAGTGATGCATCACAGTGTAACTAGACCTCTTGGCTCCCCTTTCCAGCACTAGGCTGTTTGCAAAGGTGAAAATGTAGTTGTGCTTTGGAAAATGACTTGAACATGAGGTAAAGATGATAACTGAATGCAGCACACTAAGCTTAATCATTCAAAGGCAGCTGTCTGGTTTATAATGCAGCAAATTGAGACATATCACACGCCGCAGTATATGGGGTGTGAAGTTGTTTGACAGCTGGGTGTTTCTCATAGTTGTGGTTGTCAGGATGCTATTTTAGAAAATATAAATACTGAAGAAACGGTTCTGGTTTTAGACAAAACAAAAAAGAAATGATTAAACTTTAGGACTGAGGTGTGTTCAGCAACATCAACTAAACCGAAATTACACATTCTTTCATTTCAAAGCTAGCTGAAGGTGAGTGAGGAAACAGATTAACAATCGCAAACATCTCGGAACAGATTATTACCTTTCAAATTATTAGTAATAAAATGACAGATTTGACTGATTTATTGCATTTCCACATTTGTTGATTGGAGTTTTGAATGCACCCCAGTCCATTAGTGTGCTGATACCCTGCTGCATAGTGTGTGTGTGAAAAAGAGACTGTTCTCTTGAATAAGATTTTAGCCTGAGAGACAGACAGACAGACAGACATACAGATCAACAGCTTCAGTACAGCTGACCATTCACTTGCTGCAGCACGGTCACCACAAACTCTCTCAGTGTCTGTAAACAATACAGAAAAACAAAGTAAGTCTGGGAGTTCTCAGTGTTTATCTAAGCTTCTGTAGGTTATTGACTGAAAAACTGAAGCTTGCTGTCGCTTGTATAGTGATCAGATTGTCTGCATTGGTTTGAGTAGAGTGCTATTAATGTTCTTATGGCACATTTTGCAATTTTTATTATTTTATTTAAAGATTTATTTTTGGCAGTTTTAGCCTTTATTATGACAGGAAGCGGAGTGGGAGAGAGATGGGGGCAGGATTGGGAAAGGTCCTTGAGTCGGGATTCGAACACGGGACGCGCGTAACGCAATGCCAATGTATGTCGGCGCACTGCCCACAAGGCTATCGCGCCGACACATTTTGCATGTTTAATGCATTTCTGGGTCGTTCTCTAGGGCCCTATGATTTCTGCAATGCAGAATTCAGTCATGAAAATGGAATTTACTGTATAACAATATTTGAATGAATAAATCAAAAGTAGAAGAGCACACTTAAATCAAAACACAATATGGACTAATGTCTGAATACTGAGCTGCAAAAAGGCTTTTTAAATATAAATCCTGCATGTTCTGCGTTTCTGTGTGAAAGAATGATGCAGATGTGCGGTTTTGTTTTCTACACTCGCTGTGTTTCTACGCTAGCTCTGCCGCCTCAAATAAACGAGTACATGAACACAGTCTCCAGAATTACTCTGAGAATCACTTTATGAGCATTTTACTGTTTCTTTTGAGAAACACTATTGTCATATCATATACAAACAGAAACTTAACTATTCGCAGCAACCCATCAAAATAAAGGTTTGGTTTAACTTGAAGAAACTGTGACAGAAATATACGGTATTTTTATATAAAGGTATATTTACCAGAAAAATGTATATACACAGTAATACACAGTATTTTTTTTTTTTTAAAAATGTGTGTATTAAATTAATGTTTTATAAAATGAATTAGAGATGCTTGAGATTATTAAAATGTAATGAAATCATTCAAATGGAATCCAGAAAATTAATAGAAAACAAAATTTGGTAAAAAATAAAACTTTGAGGAAAAAAATTTGAGGAAAAAATAGATTTAATAGGACCCTGAAAATGTCAGTTGGAATCTTTAATAAACTGCTGTAAAATTGTGTAAGTTCCATGATTTCCATTAATTAGAGATGCTTTTTGATTGATATTTTTTAATTTAACCATTAAAACAGTAGAAAAAACAGGAGGAAAAAAACTATATACAGAAAAATTAGAAGGAATTTGGGGGGAAAAAAAATGAAATCGAAAAAAAAGAAATGGATTTCACAGGGCCCTAGTTTTGTCTGGTTGGTGTTTGTGGCGAGGGACATTTACATTTGATAATTTCATGCATTTTTCCTGTTAAGAAAAATAGCAATCAGCTATGTGATAATAATAATAATAATAATAATAATAATAATAATAATAATAATAATAATAATAATAAAATAAAATAAAATAAATGTCCTTAAATTAAAAAGTAAATGTTCTCTTAAGACAGTAGTTCACAACCAGGGTACTCAACAAACTTCCAACTTACAAAGTGACCTACTACTAATGATTTAAAATTAGACTAAACAAGTTTTAAAATTAGCTAAAAATAAAAATATTTCTCTCTTTAATATGTCTTCTTTTCTTTGAATAAACCTGGATAGCCTAACTTTAAGTGTGTTTTGGAAAAGTTGTGTAAAGTAATAAATTATTAAGTAACTGTTATATAATATGTTTTATAAATATGCTTTTTGTCCTACTTTTCAAACTTTGAAATATTTTCAGGTAGAAATTGACTAAAAACTATTTTTTTAAATCCTTCTGAATCTTTATTCAGTAAATCAAAAACAACTGGAAAACTCACAGGGCCTTTAAATATCGTTGTGGACTAAGAACTGCAACATAGCTGTGATTCAGCTATAACCAGGCCTTAAATGTGTGAGCATGTGCATGTGTGCTACCTGTGGCTTGCAGTGTTCTTCGATCCAGCTGAAGACACAGGCAGAGAGCTCCTGAAAGCTGTTGACTGACACTGAGGCACTGAAGGACTGGAACAGAGAGTCCATGATGCTCTGAAACACACTGAACTTCACCTGATCTGAAACCTGCTCGTTGCCCTGCTGAGGGTTATTCTGATGGGCCTTCACAATGTGCTCATAGTTCCTGAAACAGAGCCCACAAAGTGTCCATTAGAGACACGTTAGTATATAAGACTTGTTCCTCCCTCCCTCAAAGGTCTTAAAGGGTGTTATCTTTCTTGGCAGAAGAGTGACAGTGTCAGATAAAGCCTGAAAACAACCCTGCAGGACAATAAGGGGAACTACATTTGTCTGCCTAAGCAGTTAAAATACTCCCAGCCCACCTCTAAATAACCAACCACTCACGTTTTCATGATTTTCAGCGCCATCACCTCCTTCCTAAGTGTGGAAACATCCTCTTCCTGCTTCTTTTTTTCTTTGTGGAGAAACTGAATGTAGTCGATTGCTGCAAACACACATACACACACAAAGGCCGCTGAGCTTATCCATTCCAGAGTGAAAGACGTGACAAGGAAATATAAATAGATAATGAAGGTTCTCACTCTTCTGCAGGACTGTAGCTTTACTCATCTTCTGTGTGGCCATGGCAAAGTCAGACTGCTGCTGGCATGTAGGCACTATAGACTGCAGGTCATCATAGCCTTTCTGTGGGACAGAGGTCCATACGTAGACATTTGAGTGACAGAAGTAGAAAGCGAGAAGCATGGCACTATGTTTTGTTATATGTGAACAGCTCACAATCCAGTGTTTTCAGGATCTCAAAGCAGCTCCATTCACAGTAAATTGTTTTGGGTTGTGCACAAAACAGCTGTTGTCAACAATAGAGAAGCTTTAAAGCTTTATATATTTCCACCAAATTAAAGGGGAAATGAATTGTGAAATCAAAACCCTTTTTTTTTTGACATGTAAGGTCATTGTACTATAAAAACATCCTGTAAGTTTCAGAACTCAAAACTTTGTTGTTAGTCAAAAAACAGCTTATATTTTAGCCAGTCTGCCAAAACGACAGGGTGTGGAGTGTGCCACTTTATGATGTAACAGTGTGGATAAGCACCGGCTCTGCAGCCTGTTTAGCCCCACCCACCAATTCACACATGTACTGTAAATGACGAGAGAGGCAAATGCAGGTCTATGCAGAGACCAAACAATAAAGATGACTTCAAAGACAACAAGACACTGTTCAGCATCAAATTGTGGGAAAAACACATTTTTGCATTGTCTTTCTTCTGATCCCAACTTGATGAACTTTATGAATGAACTTTGTTTTTTAATTTTAAAGTTCCAGAGCACGTCAGTAAGAACTTGCTGCTTTGTTTACTTCATTTTACCATGGATTTGTTTGCAAACAAGGCACAATTCAGCGCAGGATTTTCTAAAAAATTGAAAATAAAAACGACGCTGTGTCGACTATATTGAATCCGACGGTAATGTCTGGTCGACTAGTAGTTTAAATAGCATTAAACATTAGTTGACTAGTAGCTGCACGTTTATTAATAAACCATATAAATCATAATAATGAGCCTTTAATTGCCTACATAGCCTAATAAGCACACGCATGCCACAGTGCACCTGCAGACATAATAATTACAAATGTGTCGGGAAAATAGCAAGGAGACTGCATTAACGTTTTAAAAATTTGTTGATAAACTAGCACCTTCGTTTTCGGTTTAAGAGATTAAGTCGACGACACTGACCCGTCATCTCCCCAGTAGTGACGCGCCTGTACGTTTCATACAGAGAATGGTTCATTTAAAATTAGACAGTTCGCTCTCTATAGTTATATTTTTTATGTCTGTAAGTCAAGTATACACAGAGTTTTGATGTTTTGCGCTCAAGTTCATAGAGACCAAGATGACGGAAAGCACATCCTGTTTGCTTTCATTATTTTACAAAAGCACAACGTTTCATTGTTATTGTGAGTGCACACAAATAAACAGTCTTTACGGATGCAAAAGACTGATTATTTTTATCTGCATGTGCAAAAATGAGCGTGTACTTTAAGAGCAAGTGACCGCACTGGCGTGTCCATCGGTCATGCAGTAACTACTACTGTTCAGCTTCCTTACTCCGCACATAAACTTCAATAGCGCACATTTTTCTAGGTTAACATTAGATTGAGTGGCCATGTAAAGTTGCTACTACGTACATCCTTCAGATGAAAAGCTATATTTAAGGTTGATGAATGATTGGATTTCCTGCCTGATGTATTACCACATAGGCCAACCGTCAATCCACTTCCTGTGGATTTTTTTCTTCTGCGACTAATAAAATTTTGGTCGACCAAGCCTTTTCTTGTCGACTATTAGGGGGCAGCCCTAATAATGTTGCACCACACAAGCATGAGTAACTGTTTTTATTACATGGTCACTATTGCTTTCTGTTTTTACTGGTCGTTTGATTTGAACGGAGTATTCATCCATCCATCTATTAAGGATGTAGGCTGTCAAACATACACAGCTGTTTGCCAATCATACCAGTGGATGTTTACTTCCGAGTCTACAATGCGCCATGCCTATTCAAACAGAGTGTGTCAATGAGGGGGGTCAAAACAGGACAGAAAATAGTTGATTATTTCTAAATAATTGTTTTTTGAGGTAAAAATCTTAATAACGCTGTAAGTGGACCTCAGAGAACAATACAAAATTAAAAATAAAGGCAGTTCATGATTTCTTTAAAGCTTGATGGATTATTATAATTGCCATATTGCTATATAATCACAAGTGTTTGGCAAAATCATTATTTCTGTGTGGCCAAAAATAAATAAATTCTTTGAGATTTAGTCTCTTAAACTAGTACTAAATAAAAGTTATATCAATTCCTCCTTCACTGTATTTTTAACACAGCATAAGAAGTTAAACAGTTCAACATTCAGAAAAAAAGCATCTCATGAAACCGTTCCATTTCATTGCATCAGACGGAACTGCAATGCTGCTGACCTGAACTGAAAGTCACAGAGTACAGCTGCTGTCAGAAAGGCAACTGAACCACAAGTTAACACCCAAAACCCACCATAACCTCGCAGTATTAAAAAATAGAATATTTAGAAGTTTGAATGTAATCAAGCTAAATAATTACAATGCTTTTATAATCGATTATTGCCATCACTTCCAAGTACTTAGGCTCCCGTGTGCTTATGTAAGCTACTATATTTTCTGTTTTTTTGTTTTTCCTAAAACTATTTGCTCTTTTCACGCTTACCTTGATGGCATCTCTGCGTTTCTGCTCTGCCTGTGTGTGTGCCTGTCTCCTCCGGTCTTTATATGACTCCTTATAGGGCGTCTCATGTCTGTTGTCACTGTCTTCATCATCTAAACCAAAGAGAAGAACAGTATGTCAGCAGACTGTATTTGCAATAACCATCACATATTTTCTTTTATATTATCACTTACAGATTGTAACAGACAGATGGGTTAATTTCTGTGTCATGACAGGGAAACAATTGCCATTTTAAAGCAAAGGCTATTTATCAATGCCAAATAATGGCGATGTTTGATAATAGATGACTGAGATTGGTATTATCACCTGTGTTTGGTACTGAAGAGGCACTTGTGGATCCAATGCTGTTGGCTCTTGACACCAAACTTCCTTTGCGAGCACTCTCGGCGAAGAAACCTAATGATACGGATATTCAAATCGGTATAAATATATAAGCACACATTAGTTAAGACTTTTAGTACAATTTTATAGCTTGGGTACTCACTGTGATCAAAGCCGTTGTCGCTGAAGGTGCCGTCCGTCTGCTGAGACATGACAGGTGGTGCAAAAAGACAAATAGAAGAACAGTCAAAGCCAGCCAGACTAAACATCCAGAGACCAGCCTACTGATGATCACATATGCAAACAGAGCCTGACCTGTCCTGCCTTACTTACTTTTATCTAGGACACCTCTAACTCCCCACTGTGATGTGTCCCAAATAACCCCTTTTAAAGGTGACATTTAATCTACATGCATAATGTATCTCCAAACTCTCAGACTGAGCAATCACTGTCACATTGTCCAAGCTGTCATTACAGTCAATTGAGGGCATATTTTATTTTATTCGTTGCATATGAATGCGGCAGGAAGTGCAGAATTCACTGGAATAGCAGAATAAATATAGAGAAGGAACAAAGAAAACTAGTGAATCGTCTTGACAGTATTTGGGGGCATCATCTGCCAACTGAATCGAATCCCGTCCCCCTGGGGAGTCGATTCTGTGGTTCGAACGTGCCTTTGATGCCAGAAAATTTCTGTCTAGTGAGGCAGTTTCACTACGTTTTTTGAAACACAGCCAGAAATAGTCAATGTAGCCAACAAGCAAGTTAGCTTAGCAGATTCAACTCTTAAACATCTGTTACAGCTTCTATTCTAATATTAACAACAAAAATAGTCTGCTGACGCGCGGAATTCTTTTCTGACACGTTTCTGTTGTCTAAATCACCGCTAAATACACTGCATTTTAAGACCACGGTAATATGGGAAGCAGGGTAATTGTTCTTCTGACTTGCTTAACTTTACGACTAGCTTGCTGAGCTAGAGAGTGAAACCAACCACTGCAGACCTACACAGATAAACAGAAACTCACTTTACGAGAGCGTTTTGAGAGGTTATGGTTGCTTAAAATCAACGGACCGTGTTTATCTGACTATTGTTTCTTACTTTGAGCCAGGGATCCTCCGGCGACGCGCTGTTTTCCGTCATTTTGGAATAAACAATGACGGGATGTTACGAGCTGCGCCCCCTATTGGCCATTATCTGCTCTGACCTCTAGAGACTCATCCTCCACTCTGTCGTTCTCTTTTTCTGCTGACTACTGAAGACTGTGACTTCCGATGAACTCTTTTAAGTTTATTGTTAATATACTTATCTATTCATTCATCCATTTCTTTTTTGTTTTACTCATTGCATTGTACATTTTCTTATAGTCTATACACATACATTACACTGATCATTTCCTATGTGAGTAAAGATAAACGTCTTTGTGTGTGGTCATTTATTCCACATGGTGGTGCTCTAAGAGAGTTTATCAAAAATCAAACTGAGAGTTAATGCTAATACTGTATATCAGATAGTAATAGAAGTATCTATCTATCTATCTATCTATCTATCTATCTATCTATCTATCTATCTATCTATCTATCTATCTATCTATCTATCTATCATATGTCTGTCTGTCTGTCTATTTTTACAGAATTACAATAAATTTAAACCTTAGTCCTGGCTTTGGAAAAGCCATCGAACATTTATGCAGTTATTGCCTGTGGAAAATAAATAAGTAAATAAATTCTGTTAGTTAAACAGCCTATTATAGGAATTTTCAGTGATATTTAAAGAGTAATACGCTACCAGTCAAAAGTTTTTGAACAGTAAGATTGTTAATGTTTTTTAAATAACTTATTTGATCCAAAAACAGTAAAATTTTGAAATATTTTTACTATTTAAAATTAATGTTTTCTATTTGAATATATTTTAAAATGTAATTTATTTCTGTAATCAAAGCTGAATTTTCAGCATCATTATTCCAGTCTTCAGTGTCACATGATCCTTCAGAAATCATTCTAATATGCAGATTTGCTGCTCAAGAAACATTTATATTATTATTATTATTATTACTATTATTGTTATTATCAATATTTAAAACAGTTGAGTACATTTTTTCAGGGTTCTTTGATTAATAGAAAGATTATTTATATGAAATAAAAAGCTTTTGTAACATTATACACTATACCATTCAAAAGCTTAAAGTCAGTATATTTATTTATTTATTTATTAACTTATTTTTGGGAAATTAATTATAGAAATGAATATTTCTATTTAGCAAGGATGCTTTAAATTGATCAAAAGTGACAACAAAGACATTTATGATGTTACAAAAGATTTCTATTTCAGGTAAATGCTGTTTTACTGAACTTTCTATTCATCAGAGTAACTTGAAAAAAAATTACTCAGCTGTTTTCAACAACATAATAATAATAATAACAATAATAATAAATGTTTTTTTTTTTCTGAGCAGAACATCAGAATATTAGAATGATTTCTGAAGAATCGTGACTGGAGTAATGATGCTAAAAATTTTAAATTTAAAATTCTAAAATATATTCAAATAGAAAACAGTTATTTTTAAAAAAAAAAAAAATTTTTTACAGTTTTTGCTGTACTTTGGATCAGTTCAAGAACTTTTGACTGGTAGTGCATATTTATGACCAGCAGAATGCAACGGTAAACAATAAATTAAAACAATGATAAACATTTAATTAACTAAATTACAATAAATAAAAATTATATATCACTTATACACCGTTATAAAACAGGCGTAATCATTGGTAAAATAAAATAAAATAAATAAAACAAAATAAAATAAAATAATAATAAATAATAATTATTTTGTCCATTACAAAAATATTATGCTTTTAGGACAGAATTCACAAAAATGATCTTCTAGACTAGAGAAAACAAATAGCCTTGTGACAACAAGCCCTGTGAACAGCATCAATGTCGTAACACACATAAGGCACACATGAGTAGTGTAATATGTTTTAGATCATCATGTTTTTTAAATACAAACAGAACTTAAACCGACACACCCAGTGTTCTCTCTCTCTCTCTTTAGTGCGAGGTGTTCAGGAAGCTTCTGATGCTTCTGCTTTTTTCTGTGGTTTCCTCCTGCTGTCACAACTGCTTCTCTCTCATTTCTGTAACGCACACCAGTGTGCTCGGACAGGTGCTTTCATGTAAATTTGACAACATCTGTATATTCTTTTGAAAGAAACTTCTGCAGGCTTGATCAGAGGGAGTGGACGTAAAGGAAGTTGCGAGAAAGATGCTCCAACATCTGAAGCGCTCGCATGAGAGGCAGACGACTGGAGAAAAGGCCTGTTACACTGGTAATCAACACACTCAGCCGCACTGAGAGGCTGGAAGAACTGAACTTTTAAAGGACCTCTATTGTCTTTTATTGTGAAAGTATAAAGAGAGGCTTTTCTTGTTCCTTTTTTTTGACTAAGCAAAGGTGAAAGGTGTTTTACCCTCCATTTTGAAATTTTCTGATTGTGAATTCTCATCCTCGTTGAGTTTCTTCAGTCACTTGTGCCATCCTGGACACTTCTGGTTTGAAAGGCGTCCATACTGTCTGACAGCATGTCCTAACAGACTCCATGTGCTTCCACTTACACTGGATCTGACTGACTAGAAAACTTCAAACACTTCAGAGGATTTTTACCTGTGGATTGCAAAGAGATTTATCTGGGTTTCTCCAGAGTTTAGCCTTTGGAATTGATCCAGAAGAGTTCAGTATCCTGGAATTCTTAAGGAAAGTTGTGATGGGTAACGCAGCCGGCGGAGTGGAGCAGGTGGACGGGCCTGAGGCCAAAGGCTCAACAGGAGGGACAAACGCTGCTCCCTCCACACCTAAAAAGAAATGTGCCCCTCCTAAACTACCCATGCCTCCAGAAGAAGAGCTTGAAGAACGCTTCAGTGTGGTTTTGGTGAGTTCAGACATGTAAACATTATATATCATTGCGGCAAAAGCAGCTCTCTTGACACTTCCTGTTCTGATAAAAACAACAGCCGTGTTAGGAACTACAACAGTATTAAATTCTCTCTTTGCATTTGAAACATAACTAGCTGTAGAAAAAACAGAGGAACTTCTTGATGCATAGAGAGTGGGCACAACAAACTAAAAAGCATGGGTATATTTGTAGTAATCGCCAACAATACATTTTTTTATGCCAAAAATCATTAAGTGAAGATCATGTTCCATGAAGATATTTTGTAAATTTCCTACCATAAATATATCAAACATTTTTGATTAGTAATATGCATTGCTAATAACTTCATCTGGACAACTTTATTTTATTTTATTTATTTATTTATCTATTTGCACTCTCAGATTTTAGATTTTCAAATAGTTGTATCTCGGCCAAATATTGTCCTATCCTAACAAACCATACATCAATTGAATGCTTATTTGTTAAGACTGGTTTTGTGGTCCAGGGTCACGTATGAACATTTCACCTAAATTGCAAAATGAAGTAACATTTGGAAAAACGCTTCTTACTTAAGGCAATCTGATTACTGTCGCTTTAGTTCCACACAGGCCTTTGGTAAAGGAAACAGCAGTGGCGGGATGACAAATTTGGCGACTTCTTAAGAGAAGTCATAAGACAAAAAGAGGGCCTATATTCTCTGTAATGACTGACCTTTGTTTCGTCTTTCATTTCAGTGCAAGAAACCACTGTCAGTTGGTTATAAACCTAGATATGCCATCCCATTTGGTTAATTCCCATTTAATTGATTCCTAATGGAAGCTCAATTATCTTCCATTTGGTTCCACTTCAGCAACTCATTATGTAAGCCCATCTCAGAATAAATAATTGTTACTTCCCATAAATGTGACATTATATGTCCCAAATGCGACTTTATATCTCACAGTATGACTTTATTTCTTGTTTTTAACTTCTAATAACATTTCACTTTCTAACAAATGGCCTTTTTTTATTTTTCTGGAAATACTCTATGCAAAGAGGGGCACAACCAGACTAAGTTGTGAGAAGTTGGACGCACATCTTTACAATGCTAAGGATCTGAGGGAAGATTTGCTACAATTTGTCTTTGACCCTGTAACTAATTAGATTACAAGAATGTAAAACTATTTTATGCTAATGGATACATGCATTACATTTGGTCACACTTCATCGTGATTTCCTTATTACAGGCTACTGCCATAAGCCATGTGGATTTAGTACATTAAATATAATATCAACTTAAACAGGTTTTCACTTTATTTCACTCTCTTGAACCAGTAGACCACAGTTTGTCCTCCACCCTACCCCTCCCACCCCGCTCTCTCTGTTCCTCCAGTAACCGCTCAATGTGTTTCTAAATGCGCTTTCGCTCTTCGTGCACACAGCCTTAAAAAAAAATTACCAATGCTCTGAGCGGAAACGTCTTAGTGTTTTAGGAGGAAACACCCAAGATCACAGTGTTTCTGTACTAAGCTTTACAGCTTTTTTTTTTTACAGACCACACCCAATATTTTGATTGACAGGTGCAATTTCAGATCTGGTGTGAAAGTATAAAACATAAATCTAATGAATTTTTGTTGCTAATAATGTGTTTAAGCGCAAGACATGTAGCAACTCCGTGCCATCTTTTCAGGAAGTCACATTGTGTCAGACTGATGACTGACACAGCATATGATCTCAAGCAGATAAACATAAACTTAAGGGGGAACGAATGGATGAGATGTGTTCATAATATAATAGTTTACTCAAAAATGAAAACTGTGCCCTCACCATCTTGTCAATCCAAACCTGTATGACTTCAGTGGACCCCACAGACGTTTATTAAGACATTTCCACAAAAGCCATGCAGGTTTGAAATGAAATAAAGGGAAATAGTAGCCTAAGTAATGACAGCGTTTTCATTTTTGGCTGAACTATCCCCTTAACAATCTGAAGTAGGCTAAGGAAGGAACAATAATTGCATCATAACACATTTTGTAATGTAGACATTTCCTTCTCTGTGTCTGTTCAACGAATGTCTTGCATCAGATATAAATGGTGATTATCAGTGTTACAAATACATGATGTAAATGGCAAATCAGATGATATCTGAAACTGAGGAAAGAGTTAATCAGCTGCAATATACACTTGTTAATGCCAGTCTCTATCATATAACAGTCTTTGCCATGCTGTAGCGGGTTTGCACTTACGTCATGGTGTGGTCAGCTACCCGAATGCGCGGCCATATTGGCGATACTCAGATGTGAACAACTGCATGGTTGATGTACTACTACTGAATACATTGTTCTGCTTATTTCTGCTGTCTAAACCACGGGAAAAAACGTGTTGAAGCTGCTAAATCATATTGAGAAGGACTTAGTAAGCAGGAAAGGGCACAAAATTTTGACAAACTAAAGTTAATAGGTGGTAAAGATACATACGAGCAGTCTTAATAAAGATATTAGATTTCACCTGCCTGACCGGAAATGATGAGAACAAACATGAATGTTGTCAAGATTCTTGCCCTGGAAATCCGGGTTCAGTTTGGTCAACCACAAACGCCTTTGTTCCTCGTAGTTTTTTGCACTCTTCTCCTTGGTTTGTTTTAAACTTTGACAGTCTATAATACTCCAAATATTCTTCCCGGTCTGACCGATTAGTACAGCCCAAAACATGGCAATAATTGACCATTTTCAGCCGCAATAATCAGCAAAATATGCGAGTTTTGTTTGGTTCAGTGGCATTGTTCACATTCAGTGCTGCCAGTATGGCCCATTGATGACTCTTGAATTCAGTTGTTGCCATCAACATCAAAAACCAATTAGTATTATAACACTGAAAAACTTCTCTTCTTTCTCTTAAACAGATTAAGCCTGGTTCTGGGTTACGTACCACTGGTGGCAGTGATTAAACTTTTTTGATGTCCAGTATTATGCATGTAATATGCATGGTGGAATATCCATTAAGTTTTAACAGACCCAATAAAGCGTGCGGTGGGTTTGGTAGGGGGTAATTGAGAATAACTGGGGAAAATTCACGTGAGAGGAGGCAATGCCTCCATCGTGATATGATTGAATATGACTGCTTATGATCGGCTGTGATTGCTTCATGTGATAAATCTTGTGTTAGTTCGCATTCCCGAATCAGTCTGAATGAACAATATAATGACATTAGTGGGAAGACTAATTTAAAAAAGTAATTAAACAACTCACACACATATCCCTACTTCACTGTAAAAAATGCAAATGCATATTTTCCGGTTTACAAAACATTTTCGGTCTCAAATACTAAAATGTTCTTTTCTTGAAACAACATAAAACCCTTGTCAGACCAACAAAATTGCCCTAAATGTTGTCCCAACTAGTCTAACGCAGTTGTCTGAACAAAGAATTTCATATTGTTGAAATGTTAAAGCTTTGTGAGTTCCCAGCATGCATTGCAGCATGAGTAAATTATGCAGTTACTGTTATAGGATTATTGTTTTGCTGTTTCCTGACTTAAACTTTTTATTGTTGTTTTGTCATTAGTTGTTTGTTGCACTGTGATGTAAAGAGCTCATCTTTTGAACATTTGTTGACTGCAACCGTTCTTGAGGTTTGTGTGTCTATTTCGAGGCCCTGAGAATGTTCAACCACTTATATCTGTTTGCTGGATATCTTAGTCTTGTAAGATGCTTTACAAACAAAGACAATGTTGTCTACGTATTAGACTAAGTTATCCATTAAGGTTTCTAAAACAAGTCACTGTTTGTCATTTGTAAATAAAAAACTGATACGTAAATTACCTCAACGACAGTAATTGTTGTTTCAGTTGCTGTGACAAGACTTTTTCTATTAGCAAAATAAGACAATCAGCATTGTATGAACAAACAAATTTATGTTGGCTAAACGAAGTATCTTTACTGAGAAAAACTGAAAAACTATTGTTGAAAGAACTCAAAAGTCTTACTGCATCAAGTTGCCTTGCTTTTTTAAGTTTTCTCAACTATTTATTTTTTACAGTGTGTGTTAAGTCAAAATAAGATTTGTGAACGTTTTTGGTAAGTAATCAGCCTGGTGAAATTTGAAGTAAATCTCTGTGTTTGTAACCAGTATTTACCGAGCTTTGATGACTGATGATCCAAAAATAAGTTTATTATGAAAAAGAACAGCCAAACATTAATTCATTAAATTAATTCATAAAAATTATATATAATTGTTTAAATAAAAATGTGTTGTTTAAATTGTTACTGCCTTGAGGTATTATTTTGGAGTAAATGTAAAATGGATACTGCAAACTGATGAGATTTATACTTGGTTTCAACAAATAGAATAGCCTAATAAATTACATTAATGTAAAAATACAATATAGATTTTTATTCTGGTAGTGTAAGTATGTATGTTTATTAAACCAAGAAAATGTGACTGGGAAATGATCTTACATTTAATATATATAAAAAAGGACTTTTTTCTTATTTCAGAATGTGCCATTGCTGCTAGCATGTTTGCTTCTGCTACAGAAGATGTCATTTGATATCCAGGATATTGTGATAAACCTCTACTTTCTCTTCTCAGAGCTCCATGAATCTGCCTCCTGACAAGATGAAGCTTCTGAGTCAGTATGACAATGAGAAGAAATGGGAGCTGGTCTGCGATCAGGTGAGATGCTACTATTACTAGTCATCTGTCGATCAACTTCAATGTTGTGTGTTTTAAATAATGGCAGCAAAGTAGAAATGAGAGTATCTTGATCATTTCTCCTATTTACTTCTCATTTATAGAGCAAGACATTACTCATTAAAATACGTAATGAATTAGTCAGATTGAATAATGAGCAGATTTCTCTGTGCATTTTCATACTTTGTGTCATGTCTGCAGTGTAGGTGTGACCATTGAGAGGAAGTGATCTGGTAGACTACATTTAGACACACCAGAAGCATAAAAGAGATCTTTACACTGTGACACAAATACAAAACCAAACTTATGCAAGTTATATAAGGGCTGTAAACCAGGGTTTATATATCCTTTAAAGTTTATTTATTTTTATCATTTTTACATTTTCTTTCTTTTTGGCGGGTACATTACATGATATGTAGCCATGACCAATTTATATAAGCACCTGAAGGGTGAAAAGTAAAAACAGCATTTAATTCATCCCTCCAATCATGCATATATCAGGAGAAAATGTTAAAGGTTTTTAAAGTGTCTCTAGTGTTTATTAAAAATGCTTCAAATTTAAGTGATCTAACCTGTCTTTCTTGTTCTGTTGTGACAATATCATTAAAATACATCTGTAGTGATCAGTTTCAGAGAATGCACAGCTTAAAAAAGGAAAAAATGAGAGTGGTAGACAGAAAATGTTTTTTTATGTAAAAGATGTTAATTTAAGTTGGCTTGCAAAACCTCAATGGCAAGTTTTGCAAAGGAGGTGTATTTTTATGACAGTAAAAAGAATGATGTATGTGTGTGGTTAAAGGAGATGATGTAAAGGTTGATAGCAAGCAGACATCTCAACAGGAAAAAAAACTTAGAGAGGAAAATAAGAGCAGCGGTATGAGGTCAGACTCTTAAAGTGGTGAAACTGTCTACGTACTTCCTGTGTTAATATTTGTGTCTCTATGACAACTGTGGGATGCAAGCTTTGCAGCTATGCATGCAGAGAGCACAGGTTGTTATAGCAACAAATGCACACAACTAAAATGTACTTCCTACCATGGGTGTTATGTAGGCTATCCACCTTATTTATCAATGCGGAAGTAAGCTGTTTTCTGGTAATGTGTGAGATTTCTGATTCATAAGCCGCCGTAGGGAAATAACGAGAAGAATAACGCAGTGGGGTAAACGGTAAAACTGCTTTCATTACAAACCAGTGCGTTCATAATTAATATTACATTAAAATAATATGGTAAGGCACGCCAGTTTGTAATACCAACCAGCAAAACGAGCTGTTTCGTAAAGCTAAAAATAGCTGGATGCAGATGAGACCGGAAGCCAGACATATTAAATTTACAAATTTATAAATAACTGTTCCCGCTCATACAGGAAACATAAGGTGGATATACTATCTTCAGGGAAAATATGCAATAATACAACTAAAGAATTATCAATAATTGGCATGTATCTCTCTCATACATATACAATATCTGAGATGGATGTAAAGAGCCATTTAAAAGCTTGGGTTCTTGGGAAGAAATTAATGCTTTTATTTGCCAAAGATGCATTAAATTATTTAATGTTTATTGTTACAAAAGATTTGTTTCAAATAAATGTTCTTTTGAACTTTCTATTTATCAAAAATGTATTTTGGTTTCCACAAAAATATTAAGTAGCACAACATTTTCACAATGTTTTCAACACTGACATTTAAAAAAAAACGTTTCTTGAGCACTATATTAAAATTAATATTTTAAATAGTAATATTTCACAATATAACGTTTTTTTTAAGGTCGTCAAATGGATTAATTGCAATTAAATGCATCCAAAATACAAGTTTGTGATTACGTAATAGATATATGTGTACTGTGTATATTTATTATGTGT
>JAHKKF010516062.1:0-34476 GCA_019740295.1 Labeo calbasu
GCAGCAAATCAGAATATTGGAATGATTTCTGAAGGATCATGTGACTGGAGTAATGATGCTAAAATTCAGCTTTGAAATCACAGGAATAAATTACATTTTCAAATATATTCAAATAGACAACAGTTATTTTAAATAGTAAAAATATATTTAATTTAAATTTTATTTTTTTAAAGTAGGCTTGGTGAACAGAAGAGACTTTAAAAAATAAAAAATATCTTACTGTTCAAAAACTTTTGACTGGTAGTGTATATCTCAAAATCTTTCTCTTTTGTCACATTTATATTGGGGCAAGTTGTCACACATGTTTATAATGTTGTCATTTCATTTTCATTATTCATTGCAAAATTAATTTTGTATTTCTGGTGTTTCATGAACTGTTTATACTTCGTTATTGTTTAAATTCAGATTTAGACAGAAATATCCTTTTCATTGTGACTACTTACAACACTACTGGGGCATGTTGTCACAACTTTTGTCATAACTTTTATTTTAATGTTTTAATATTTATTTTTTTGCTTTGATTGTAAAGCTGAATACTTTTTAAGTTTCTACTGTATTTTTCATCAAATATGCAGTCCTGGAGAGCACAAGAGTTTTTCAAAAACATTAAAAATCTTAATTATTTCAAACTTTCGGTAGTGTATCTTAAACAAACAGCATCTTTCTGACAAATAATGGTGAAATGGCCCATCAGAGTTTTTTAGACGGAAATTGACAACAAACAAAACAAAAAACACTGCATTTAAAAGTGTGACTATCCCAGCTGTCTTTTATATTGGACATTTTATAATGTCTAAAGTACAGTGTACTGCTTTCACTCTGACTGGCTTTGTTTTTAAAAAAGGCAACATCAATTTCGTGAAAAGAAAAAGATCACTCGTACCATAAAAGTCTTCTGAGTCATATCGCTTACACAGTATTGTTCATGCAATTATTCTGTCCATGAGACACATGGTCCATGTTCATACAATTAAGACTTTGATACAATAACAACAACTTCCTCTGTCTGTGAGACTGTAAATTGGCGTCTATTACTCACAACGTAAAAGGAGCAAATGCGGTAACTACATATGATTCCCGGACTTCAGACTGCCTCTAATTTACTCGTCTAAGAATTTGCTCCACGAGTGTAATTGCTATAAATTTGGATTAGAGATTGGGGACAGGTTGTAAGTGGATGTGAAGTCCTGATACATACCCATTTGTAAGTCATTAACATTTTTTACCCTCTAATTTTGCCCTTGAATTCTCCATTTTTTTAACAGGAAAATGACGTTATGGCTCCAGCAATTCTGGGCACCAATAATTATGACGTTAACTTTAAAATTAAAATTAAATAAAACGTGATATTACAAAAGAAATCATCAGGAATAAACTAAGAAATAAATAATAAACTATATGCTACTCTTACCTTCTCTTCATTTTTTGCTTTTATTATACTAAATAAAACCATCATAAATTGATTATGTTGACTTTGAGCATCACAACCAAAAGATCAAAGAAAAATCATTGACCGCAGGTCAGACGGCCGACACAATTACTGCATACTTACTTTTTATTCCTGGCCTTAGGACAGTCCTAGTCTTTGGTTTAATATAAGGATCCTAAATTGTTGCCTGTGTAGCCAGGCTTTGTTTAAACGGGCTTATGACTCAATTTAATCGGTAAAAATATAGCCATTTCATTACGGAGCGCACTCAAATATTTGTTTCTGCGGGTTTCTCCCTCATTGAAGCATAAATTGCTGCAAACTGCAGAGTTTGGAAAATGATTCCACGCCAAGTCGTTCCTAAACGAATAAATCAGGGACTAAACGCTGCCCTTAAGCAGCTAAAGACATTCATTCAGACAGTCATTCAAAACAGATCCTACATTCAATAAAAACACAGAGCGCACACACTGTACACTGGCGCTCGCCCAGTGTCACGGCAGGCCTGCCAGCTGTTATTATGCTTTGACAGTTGTAAGTCACTTGATTTCTCATTGATCCCTTTATGACTGCAATATGGCCTTTACTTGAAGGGCACAGGATCAAACGCAGAGAAAAAGCGAGGACTAGGTAAGTAAATGACGTATGAAAGAGCTTTTTCTCAGGCTGTGAGGGTCAGGAGGTTCTTGTGTTACAGCAATAAACTCCCTGTCATAGTGCTAAAACAAGAACACACTTTTTACGCAGTTTGAACATTTATAGAAGCAGAAAGTCAACGAAAAAACCAGAGGCTGTCAACACTTCTCAATTTAAGGTGGTTTTATGGGCACACTAAATCATAGATGCTACACACAGCACGGGTGCATTTATACACTTAGTAGTCGTGTTGTAAATTAAAATTAATGTATTTGGTTCATTTTGATTACTCTTTCAAAGCCACATGATTATCATATGCGACTGCTGCTTCTGGAGAATTCATGTGCCGAAAACTATAGCATAGCTTTTTCTAACTGGTTAGACGTTTTTAGAGAATACATTTTGAATGAAGTATAAATCTAGCAAAATCTAAGAAATGAAAACGAGGACTGTTCTTAAAACAAGAAAGAAAGAAAAAAAAAACGATTGGGGTGAGAAACTTAATAGTAGAAACGGTCATGGTCAAAACAACAAAACAAAGAGCTGTAGTCACAACAAAACAAAACAAAACAAAACAAAGCAAAAACAAATCATAAATCAAACACACACCAAAAAAACAATAAAAATGACTGTTAAAACTGGGGTTGGGCGTGGGGATACTAGGGTGAGAAAAATAAACTGAAGTTACTCAAGAAACTAAACAAAAACATTGAATGCCTGCTAATACAATGGTAAAACAAGTAACCTGACGAAAATGTCATGGTTAAAACAATACAAAACAAAACAAAAAACAAACAAACACTGAATGTCTGCTAATAAAGTGCCACAACAAGTTAATAATAATAACTGGAAAAATATTTTGAAAAACCCTGTCATAGTCACAACAAAACAAAACAAAAAAACAAAAATTGAATGCCTACTAATACAAGTTAACTGAAGAAACTGTCATGGTCAAAACAAAGCAAAACAAAACAAACAAACAAACAAACAAAAACTACAACAAGCACTGAATGCTTGCTAATAAACTGCCACATAAAGTTATTTTAAAGATAATTAAAAAAAAATATTGAAGAAAAAAAAAAGTCAGAACAAAACCAAACTAAACCAAAAACAAATCATAAAACAAACACAAAAGATAGAAGATGGCTGGTCTTTAAACAAGGAAAAAAACTACCATGGTGAGAAAAATGAACTTAACTGAAGTAACTCAAGAAACTGTCATGGCAGAAACAAAACAAAACAAAACAAAACAAAGCTAAACTAAACGAAAACAAAACAAACATTGAATGTTTGCTACAGTTTAACTGCAGAAACTGTCAGTGTCAGAAAACAAACACACACACTAAACAAAAATAAACATGGTTGCTAATACAGTGTCATATCAAGCTAATTGGGAAAACCGTCATTGTCACAAAAAAACAAAAACAAAACAAAAACAAATCATAAAAAAAAAAAAACACAAAAAGGAAGATGACTGGTTTTAAAACAACAAAAAAAGCTACTGGGGTGAAAAAAATAAACATAACTGAAGTAACTCAAAAAGAAAAGAAAAGAAAAGAAAAGAAAAAACTAAACGACAAATCAAAACAAATCAAAACAAAACAAACATTGAATGTCTAATACAGTGGCACAACAAGGGTCAGGGTCATGGTCAAAAGAAAAGAAAAGAAAAAAGAAAAGAAAAGAAAAGAAAAAATAAAACGACAAATCAAAACAAAACAAACACTGAATGTCTAATACAGTGGCAAGGTTAAAGAAATGGTCATGGTCAAAAGAAAAGAAAAGAAAAGAAAAGAAAAGAAAAGAAAAGAAAAGAAAAGAAAAGAAAAGAAAAGAAAAAAGAAAAGACAAACATTGAATGTCTGCTAACAAAGTGTGACAACAAGTTAACTGAAGAAACTGTCATTGTCAAAACAAAACCAAACAATAAATCACAAAATACAAAAAAACCCAAAACAAAACAAAACAAACAAACAAACAAACAAACATGTCTTCTAATACAGTGCTTCATCAAGTTAATTGAAGAAACTGTCATGCTCACAACAAAACACAAAACTGCAAAACAAATCACAAAATGAAAAAGCAAACTTCAAACAAGAAAAAAAAAAAAATTGGGTGAGGAAAAAAACACTTTGCCGTCACGGTCTAAACAAAACAAAAAACAAAAAACAAACACCGAATTTTTGCTAATATAGTGTTGAATCATGTTAATTAAACAAAACTGAGCACAAATCACAAAACAAACAAACAAAATAAAACACAAACATGTCTGCTATGTTTACAGTACCACATCAAGTGGCTGCAGGACTTAGTAAAGAGACCTGTAGGTGGCACTATATGTTCTCTTTTGGAAAATAAAAATGAGATTTTACAGCAAGACTCTTTCTGAGTAACATAAGTGTCCACAGTAATGTTGTAGCAATGAAGAACAGTGCTGATACAGTTAAAATTAAGTTTAAGCAATTCATTTATTTCATTCAGTGAAAGAAACGTCCTTGGTTAAAATTACTCCTGAATGCAACATTCACTGAAGGACATGCAGTAAAAAAAGGAAACCAGGAAATGATTTGCAACCAGATAAAAATTCCACCATGTAAGAAATGCAATGTAATGCAAACTTAAAGCAATGCAATTTAAAAATGCAGCAGGTTTAGTTTTCATCACTTCACTATTAGAATTACTAGATAGTAGTGATGATAAAGAATAAGTGAGTTTATCCTTGTTTGCATTGTGAGGTATTTGTGAAGGATTCAGCAGAACATTAGTTTAGACAGTCCACTGAGTCGGCTGTCAATCTGAGTTGATTATTTCGACACCTCATTTAATCTGTAAGTGTGTGTGTGAGAGTAAAGAGATACAGTCAGTGTGTGTGTGCGTGTGTGTGAGAGGTATCTGTAATGAAAGGCATTCTCTGCTGGCGCCAGTATTCAGGAGATCCTACTGAGAGACACACACACAGACTCCTCAAACAGGGCTTGACCCACAACCACTTTACACCCTCACTCAAATGAACGCCCTTTCCCCTGGCAACACCTGCTGTGTGCTGACTATGCTACTCTCTAATAATTACTTTTTGACACTTTATTGGGTTCAGTGCCTGCACGACATACAGTACAGAGCAAGAAATGAAAATGTTAATTACACATCGAACTAGAAGGAACATGGTGTGAAAACCTGTGTGTTCTTTAGGTTTTATGGTATTTCAGTGTCTTACGTATGAAATATATATATATATATATATATATATATAATTTAAACGTTTTTTAAAGAGGACTCTTATGCTCATCAAATTTGACCAAAAATATAGATACAAATGGAAATCTTTTCTAACAGTCTTTATTATCACTTTGTATCAATTTAACACATCCTTGCTGAACAAAAGTATTTTTTTTTAAACAAAGAAAGAAAATAATTTACTGACCCTATTTTAAATAAACACTGTTCTTTTTAATGTTTTATTCATCAAATAATCCTGAAAAGAAGTATCACAGGTGTAAAAAACAAAACAAAATTGATAATATTCATAATAACATTCATAATAAATTAGCATATTAGAATGATCTGAAAGATCGTGTGACATTGAAGAGTAATAATGCTGACAATTCAGCTTTGCATCACACTAATACATTTTATTTTAAAGTATATTATTACAGAAAACCACAATATTAAATTGCAATAATATTTTACGTAATAAACACAGCCTTGATGAGCAGAAAAGACTTCTTTAAAAAACATAAAAAAAAACTGATTCCAAACTGTTAAATGGCAAATAGATAAAAAAATATTTTCATGTTAATATCATCCATATATTTAAATTTAGACACAAATATCACAAACATATTATGCATAATCAATTTAAGGTCTGATATTTTATCGTTTCTCTCATTAATGTAATTTGTTAATACAATTTAACTACATCCTATTTAATTTAATTGAACATTACAACTTGTGATCTATAATAATCATCGCTATTACTGCTATTAATATTATTCATTTAGTAATCCAATTTAAATAACTTTTTATTTAGTCCTTTTTAATTAACCTGATATATTATCATTAATATTCATTAATTAATTGTACATTTAAAGTTGTATTCAAATTTTTATAAATAAATTCTGATTTATAATACTGCTATTAATTATTTTTATTATTAATTTAAACATGTTAAGTTTTTATTCAGTTCTTTTAATTTATGATCTATAATAATCAATATTATTGCTATTATTATTATCACTATTGTTAAATAACACTAATATTTCTAATAATAAATTATGTGTTTATAAATCGAATTTGCAGCACCGCTGTTATAGAATCAAAGCTCTGGATTTTTTCTGAATAGCAACCTATTCACTGTTAAAAGCGCATTTAAATGCAGTTATAGAAATTCTAATGCAATGACAGAACAGTGCACTGGTGAATACTGAAACCTTTATTCAGTTAGTTTCCATTGAGGACAAATGAATGTTTGTCACACAGAAATGAATAATACTGCAGGCTCTGATTTCACCTGCTGCACCGTACAAGAATTCAATTCATTCTTTCAGCACCAGTCAAATAAATAAGATAAATACATAAATAAATACACATTAGAACTTTACATTTATAGCAATTGGAAAAAAAAATGCAGATCACAATAGATAAATATAAAGCACAACAAATGAATAAACGTGTAACAGAAAGGGGAAACGTGTTTCAATCTGCTTTTGTAGGTTTTTTACATTCAGCTGGGATTGATTTGCTGTAGGAGTGATAAATGTACGCAAAACAATTCAAAGGTCACTCGCCTTCATGAGGCGTAATCACATTCTTGAACTTTTTAAAGAATTTACAACATTAATAAACATTTAAATGGCTGCTGGTGCTTCGTGTGTAAATGTTTCAGCACACAAACAAACACAAAAATGATTTTTCCTAATAGCTAAAAATAGTTTACCGTTACTCTAGTTTACATTCAAATCTTACACTTTAATTTAAATTCTAGTATATAATATGATTTTGTGAACAAGCATGCAAATGTGTATAAAATGTACTTTTTGCACCAATCATTTCACCCCTACGTTCAAAAGTCAGATTTTCTCATTTAGTAAAAAAAAACTCCAGTGCAACAATCGCTTTTCTCTTTTAAATCAAAGACACGTTGCTTTAAGACAACAATCAGTAGTTAGAGTTGATTTAAGGGAAAACGATCAGAGTTTTTGGAATGCTTTTTCTTGCCAATGCACTCGTTTCTCAGTTGCATTGCAGTTCATTAGAACACAATTCACAGCCAATGCACAGTTCATTACACTAAGCTAAATGACTTCAAATGAAACCATAAGCGAGAACTAACGCCTAACAAACTTCGCAGAATTACAAGCAGCACGACTAAACCTACAATGCCACAGTGAGACGTGCCATCGGAAAGTGGCGTAGTGACATTTAAAACGTGTACGGATGAGCTTCAGAGTCTGGATTTCTTCTAAACGGGTACGGAGCATCGTGAGTAGATTTCAGAGAGGCTGAAAGCATTGTATTGCGGAAGGCCGACAAAGTAGAAACCTAGAAACCTTCACTTTAAAGACATTTGTGTGCGTCACAGTTATTCTAAATAGTTACCCGCACCAAATTCCCATTTTAAACACAAAAATACACACATAAACACCTTCCCATTGACCATCAACAACATCTGGATTCCATCCTCAAAAACCCTCTAAAGTGAAAATACAGAGAGCTTTCTCGCCCCTTATTTCTCGGAGTGGTTCACGTCGTCTTTCATGACCGGCATCCAGGGAGGAGACAGCTCTGGGATGTTCTTCTTGGCCTGGTTGAGGTGGGTCATGGCGGTATACAAGCTGCCCCTGGAGTTCTGCTCAGGGTAGTACATCTCCAGAGCCGACGGGGTGCAGTGTCTGTGCTAGATTACAAAGTAGATGTTTGCAAACAAAGGTTATATGGGAATACATTAACTAGAATGGAGAAGGTCAGGCAGGTTCTGTAATAAATCAAACGTAAAGGTGAATGTCACGGAGCTCGGCATTCCTGTTGATATAGCGTCGGTAGAGCGCCCGAACTGCCGATAACTGCCCCTGAAACAACAATCCTACCACTTCCGTTTACCCACATGCATAAATTTGGGGAAATCAATATTGTAGAAGTGGACAATGATATTCTATTATTGTTTTTTCCAAATGTGTTGCGATAACGTGAAGCACTGAACATGCAACTTAACACACTAACAACAATAAAACCTACAAAACTAACACATTTCTGAAATTTAATGACCTGTAAATGCTACAAAAAAAAATTTAACATAATGATCATATATTGTAAATACGGTGTGCGATATATATCGTCTACGATTATGTCGTAATTGTTGTTTAAACTTGTCTATTAAAATATAGATTCCCCCCATAATTCAAGATAAGGTACAAAAATGCTTCCATATGACTTTAATTTGTCTTTTATATTTATATCACCTGATATAGTTAATATCACATGAAGAGTGACGTTTTACTCAAAATACCAGCCGATCACAAATGTGATACTGATTTAATGAACTGCTCAATAAACAAGTAGTTAATATCAAGGGACTTACATTTTAGACACAACAGGTCTTGTTTTTGCTGTATTTTGACAATGAAAAATTTAAACAAAGCCTCTGAAGAAATGTTTTGCATCTCTGAGCAACAGCGATGTTTCGTTACTGAATCAATTAGTAGTTTGAATGAATCAATTGAATGAATGACTCAATGACTCACTTATGCAGTAATTTGCTGCCACCTGCTGGTGATTTTGGGTTTATATTTAAAGTATTTTCCTCCTTTTCCTCCCCCAAATCATTTCAAATATCAGTATTCAACGTTTTTTTCATAACATCAAAGCATGAATTATGCATTTGTAACTGCAGGTTAACTGCGTATATATCCTGCATTAAACAGTCTTTGTAAATGCCACTTTACATGCAGATTTTGTGCCACCTCTGTACATTTTGTTGATATTGATTTCATTTGATTGGTAACAGCCCTATAGTGTCTTAATATTTTAATTCATTAATTACATTTAAAATTTTGACACAAAATATGATGCATTCATTTAATTAGGTTAGAAAAAATTGGCCTTACAAAAAGTAAAAAATGCCCATAAAGGGTAAAAATCATTTTAAATATATTGGAAAAGTTAATTTCTGGCACCAATTTCAAGAACATCAAAAGCTTTGAAAGTCCTAAACTTGTCAAAGTACCAGCACAATAACACGCTCGGCAAAATATGGTCCAATTATCCTTATCGTAACAAAATTTCAGAATTGTTTTTTGGTCATTATTGTACACCCCATTATTGTACAACTGTAAAATGTATATATTTTAAAAATAGCATGTAAAAATAGCATGTAAAACATAAAACATTATTCTAGATTAATTTAAGACAGTAGCATGCAACATGTTGCATGTTTAATTCAGTGAGTGGCCAATTATTATCTCAGAAAAAAAATGTAAAAGATTAGAATTTTTTAAAGGATGATCAAATAAAAAAAAAAAAAAAAATACAGCTAGTATTATTTTTTATTTTTACCCATCATATTGAAAAATTACATTGCATGTCTATTCCATGCAGTGTGCTCTGGTTTACAAAATTTGCATACTGTGCAAAATATCCACACTATACTCTGCCACAAAATTAAGAGTACCATGGCAGTACGTTATTCCAAACAAAGCATGTATTCAAACTAATCGTGTTATTCAATGCTGAAAAAAAACCCCAAATTTATTATTTAATACATAATCATATGTACGGACACTTTAAATATTAAGTTTCTAGTTAATTTCTAGTTAAAGAAACAATCTTAAAGTATATACTTATACAGAATCACAAAATGCAAACTTACAGAACTTATAGATACATGATATATCCTAAAAAAACACCTCTCAATATGGCTCAGACTGACTGCATACTGTAGTAAGCAGTAATAAACTATTGCTTTGGAATGCAAACTATGAAAGATTTATTATATTTCCAATTAGTAAAACAGATGCTTAGATGCTTAAAGTGTCAGCTACTCATCCCACAAAAAATAATTAACACAAAAAAGTGTTTTGCGACTGCAAGACGTCAATCAATAGACGTCAACATACCACAGCTTCCATAAACCTCATTCCATCTTAACAAGAGGCAATTTTCTCACTCTTCAAGTTAGCAACGCTACATTAGTGTGGCATGCTAATTATGGCAGTGGTATCTGCATCAAAGGGGGTGAGGTGGAAGGCCCTGCAGGCCTTAATCACAGTTTAGTCATGGTTAAGACTAATTAAAGACATTCTCACACTCCAGCAAAGCTAATGCACCACTTCAGATCCCGTCCGCAGACTGAGTATCTGCAGCTAAGCTTTGCTGAGTGGCAAACAAAGTGAATTTAAACGAATCTCACACGTACAAACGATGCATTTAATACTTAATCACTCTGCTCCAATAACTAGTAAGCTGGTATGTGCCTATCCTAACAGAAACCGACTTTCATACGTGGCTAACTTGGAGGGAGGGGGGAATTTGTTTCTGAATAAGCAATTTTGAATGAACAGGTTGAATGAATGATTCAATGACTCAGTGCATAAATACAATCACTTGTTGCCACTTGCTGGAGGTACAATGTAACTTAAAAATCCTAACTACTAATGCACAAGCTGTTGTATAAAGTATTACCCATCTGGTAGCTAGATTCCTTCACAGTGAAAGAAACCAGGATACATTTTGAGGTCAAAATCATATTGAGTTGTCATACGGTTGGCAACCGCAGGCTAGTTTTCACTGAAGCCACAAGTGAAGACATTTGTTTATAGAAGTGTGATCTATGATCTATATTTCAGACCAAAAACGGTTTGTGAAGTAGACCACAAATGTTCTTAGTATGGATAGTGTGTATTTGTGGATACCTGGAGGACGAAGCCCTCAGGGCAGCCGAGCTGATCGTACCACAGCGCTTTATACATGACCAAAAGCAGCAGACACGCCAGGAACGCCAAAGTGATAATAATCAACCCAGTCAGCTGGAAAACACATTTACACATGTATTTATGCCTTCCATTTTTTATTTATGCTCACATTTTTATACCACCCTCACTATCAGAGAGAAAAATGCAAGATCTAAGTAGGTTGGGCAGTCGGTCCTTGTCTTTACCTTGAGCTTCTCTGACATCTCATCATAAAGGTTTATGTTTAGCTTCTTGATGCTTGGCACATACAGCTTCCTCTTCTTCTCCTTCAGCTGATACTCTGCTGTGGTTTTCACAATCACCTATAGAGTCACAGAGAAAGAATGAACTATTAAAATAGTCCAAACAAAGAAGAAGATGAGAGGGGGCTGGGCAGAAACCACAAGAATGGGCTCGCTGCTTTTAGTTAGCATTAGAAACCCTAATGGAAAACCAGCTGAAGCTGTTTTCAAACACTGTGGCTTATTTCTAGCTGGTCAATTAGACATTATGTTCCAAACAACATCTATACTATGTTATGACGGATCGTTGTTAGTGCATGACGGTCTACCAGCTTGCATAGAAGTGACTGATACACAACAATGAGTCTTTTTAGAATTATTTGGAGAGCCAAAGCAGAGTCAGCATTCAATCCCAAACAAGTCTTACACGCTCTGATTGAAGCCAAATTTAGAATTCATTCATTGAGTTTAATTTGTTGTGGTGTTCTTTCTACATTAACTTCCTAAAAATCAGGGCAGTGAAGTGTATTAGGATTCCAAACCCATGTGTTCATGTGGAGACAATTCTGCAAAATTATATTACACTGATTCTTGCATGTTTCGCAACACTTTCAAAGTGAAATGTCCAGTTAGATGAGCTAAAAGTGTGTTCAGTCTTATATAAAACAGATGAACATAAATCTGGAAATGTTTCATTACACTGGTGGTACATAATCGCAGCAATTCGGACATGAAACGTCCTCTGAGTGGTGCTACAAGGTTAATGCTCTACCACATTTGAAAATAATATACCACCTACTCTAAACCCACCCCTAAACTTGTTAACAAAGCTTTTGTAGTGTTAACAAAAGTTATCATAAGATAATTGCTGAAGTAGGGCTGGGCGATATGAGCAAAAAAATGATCACGATGATTTCATATCAGTCAATATCGATAATTATCACGATAAATTATTTCTTTTAAGTTTAGAGTCAGATTTTTGCTCCAAAGTGAAAGCTGTAGAAACCAGACCATTAATTTTCCTTAACAAAATAAATATCCAAATAGAAAAATTAATTCCTGCATGTTCTAATGAGTTATACTGTTTCAAATCAAGAAACAGGTTTGGGTTGTCTGATAATAATAGTAATAATAATTATTATAATAATAATAACAACATCACTTTTTTGTCTCTTAGAAATGCACAATTGATAGTAGCTTGAGGATGCAGAGGTAAATTTTTGTTCATTATCAATCAGTAACATCTGTATAAACTGTAGCAACCTCAGTTTTATATGGTTAAATTTATTCTGACCCAGTTTTTTTTTTTTTTAAACTAAGCATTGGTCTCCCATAGTAGCAAGCATACATTTTAAATCATGATAAACACAGTTAAAACCACACATAATAGTACCTCAATACCATGGTAAAAATATAACTACATGGTTTTATAGGTAGCCTATTTGTATGAAAAACGGTAGTCTAAAAACATTCAGCATAAATGCACATATGCTACATCTTAATCACAAATACATACATACTATAAATATATAATAAAAAAAACCCTGTAATAAAATTCAATGTRAATATCCCACATTGGTTCAACAATACCATGGTGCAAAAATTGCTACAACAGTAAATCCATGGTAAATGATGGCAATGTGTAGATTGAAAAGCCTTCTGACTGTCTCGTTGCACACAGCTTTAAACTAGTTTGAATCACTGAGTCATTTGTGTTCATCGCTGAATTCAAGTGTTTCACACTGGATCTCACAGCGCTGTTAAGTGTTTGCATGACGGAGCCGTTCACATATCGTGCCTTTTGCCTGCTCAAGTTTGTTATTTCAAATGTAGGCATGGCAGCTACGCTTATAACGGAAGCAACATAGTTGCTTCTTGTTTTGTTTTTTTGCATCTTCTCTAGTGAGCTCGCGCAGCGCGGCAGTTTGAACTTTGGTCCGAGCGGATAAATGGTCTGTGTGGTGCGATTCAAATGAGAGATGCTTGTGCAACTGGGCTATGTTGTACCAGGTGTGCTACCAAGCAGGTTTACCGTTCCATTAAAGCCATGTATACGAAGCTGGTTATGGGATGCAAACATCAAAATGTATTACTTAGTTTACAAATCATGGACTAAGTTTTCTGCGGTCATAATATAGCATTGTTCAAAGAGGTGCTTGTGCAATTGTGCCGTGTTGTATCAGGTGCGCTACTGAGCAGGTTTACTGTGTCATTAAAGCCATACATATGGAGCTATGTGATGCAAACACTCAAATATATTATTCAAGCTTACAAATCATGCACTGTGTTGTTATGAGGTCATAATGTAGCATTGTGCAAAGAGGCAATTGTGCTTTTGTGCTATGTTGTACCAGGTGCGCTCCCGAGCACATTTACTGTAAATAAAGCCATACATACGGTACTAGATATGTGAGGCAAACATTAAAATATATTATTCTAGTTTACAAATCATGCACTATATTGTTTTAAGATCACAATATAGCATAGAGCAAATTGTGCTATGTTGTACAAGGTGCGCTACTGAGCAAGTTTACAGTAACATTAAAACCATACATACGGAGCTTGTTATGTCATGCAAACATCAAAATATATTATTCTAATTTACTTTGTTGTTTTGAGGTCATAATATAGTATTGTGCAAAGAGATGCTTGTGCAATTGTGCTACACTGTACCAGGTACGCTACCAAGCAGGTTTACTGTGTCATTAAAGCCATACATACAAAGGTGGTTATGTGATGCAAGCATCAAAATGTATTATTCTAGTTGTTTTGAGGTATATTTATTAATTAATAATCTTCCCCTGTAATTATAATTGGCATTAAATAGACTAAAAGTAAATGTTTTTCTACCACTAGTGGTCATTTCAGCTCTAAACTGCAGTGAATTGTATGTATAGCTACTTTTTGCAAAAATCTAAGCAGAGGCAGGTTTTTCAAACAGCCTAGGTTGTAGAATACACAGGATGTTGCTACAGCATTAAAAATGCAGTGAGCGAGCTCCTACTACTATATCATTTGTCATCTTTTAGATGAGTCACTGCAAAGTTAAATTCAAACTCTGCTGTGCGTTTCCACCCGTTGCACTTGCCTCCTACAGAGCTAAGAATAGATACAAGCCATCTGTGAGAGTCCTGACATGAGCTTGTGCGCTTGCAAGATCAGATGGTTTGCAAAGTCTTTCAGTGACAAACTGTATCATACTCAGCGACAACGAATCTCGACGGTGTCACATGAATTCTTTCTTTCATGCCAGGCTATCCGCTGGGATCTAACGGGGTGGTTTCTACCGTGTCTTTGATGGTATCAGTGGTACTGGATGTCTGCCGGTCCACCTCCGGTCTCCTATGACATTCCTCCCCTTAATGAAGTTCTATGCAGAGTAATGAATAACAGAGGTGCGCTGCTGTCTTTAATATGGCTCTATGTGTGGGTTCTGCTCTCTAATGCATGAATGGTAATTACCTTATCAGGGAAAGGCTGCTGTAACTGGCCGACTTCCAGTGGAGTGATGAGGGGGATGTTGTCAAAACCATCCTCCACCGACGGCTGTCTCTCCATCTTGTCCACCAGGTTACTTCCTAGTTTCACCATATCTGAAGCAAACATGACTGATTAGATCCTATATTCTGAAAAAAATGCAAATGAACTCAATATATTCAACCAATTTGTATTCGGTTAGTGTCTTTATTTTCATTACTTAGCATTTATGTGTTATAGCAGGAAGTTTTTTTGTGGTTTATTGTAATGTTTAATTCTATAAGCAGTTTTTATGTTCTATAAAACATCTAAATTACTTGCTTGGAGAAGTTTTTGGATCGGTTTCCTTTCCTTTCCCTGTGTATTTTCTCAGTAGTGTGTCAAATGTGTTTATAATATTTGTGCAATATAGGGATTATATATATATATATATATATATATGGAAATTAAGAGTTGCAGAATCTAATTGGTGTTATTACATTACTTAATCCTTCCATGTCCTCATTCACCTGAGAGCTTTTGCTTCTCTGATATTACTGCATCTGTTGTTGGTTGATGTTTTCCATTTAGCACTAGCTAGTCAGTAAATATCTCTCCATTAAGTCTGTCTCTGAGGGGTCTGATGTTGTTACTCAGTTACTGTGAATCTCTCTCCATGTCATTATGACTCAGTGTGCGTGTTCACACACTTAAGTCTGTGCGTACTAATTCACCAACACACACACGGTCTCATGTCTTACTCATTAGCCGATTGAGGAAAACATCTGATAGGTTACGGCTCTCTCTCATTATCTTTCTCCAACCTAATAGGCTATTAAAGAGCTCTCTACAGAATACAAAACACATAAACACAACAATCACTAGTGATAGATGAACACGTCAGCTCAAGTTAAGCCACTTTGGCTAATAAAAGCTTGAATGATTAGATGTTTCCATAATTTCAATTATTTTAAACTAATTTGAGTGGATTTCGAGTAATTATTTTTCTAGAGTGGCTCAGATTAGCAAGCCATTTTTTATTTAAATTGGATGCATACTGAGATTAATCAAGCAAAAACTGTTGCTTTAGAAGGCCATCTGACAGATATATTAAAACACCAGTCATGTACCGCTTGTTTTTTCCGTTACATTTTGGTGGCTTACAATAGATTATGCATCAAAAGTAGTTAACTTGCAAATCATACAAAAGGGGGCTATATAAAAACAATGTTTTTTTAGTACATTAAGTTTAAATGCCAATTTATATAACTGTATAATTTATAAAATGTATTAATATTACTAATCATATAATTATAGATTATTAGAATTATAAACATTATATAGAATTATAAACATAATCTAGCTATCAGTATGAGCTGGTAAAAAAACCATCTGTTTATTTTCATCATTGTTAAAGACGCCATTCTATGTGTTCAAATAAATAAATGGATGGATGCTCCTTTTCTGACACAATCACTTAACGTGAAAGACACCGCAGGCCACGGAAAAGGCGTGTTTTATTGGCTCTTCCACACGCACACCTTACTGGCTCTATCAAGGTTATCCGAGATGCCCAAATGTACAGAACATCAGGATGTGCGAGGCATCACAGATGATGTCTGCGGCGTCTCTCTAATAAGCTTCGACCACAGACTAATACAGCGCCACTGAACGCTTATAAAATCATAAACAACATCATAATCCATTGTCGAACATTGCCAAACGTTATTTGTAATTCATCACACGATATTACGCGCTCATAATGGACCATTATTACGCAACAGCTGCGCGTTCACTGAGGCATTATACGTCAAAATACTGATGGATGTTTTTGGATGTTCTTTCATATGTTTAAGCGAATAGAGGGATTAAGCGAATTTTCGGTTGGGAAAATAGAATAAACGGAATAAATTCTACGCTTCCCCCCGCATTTCTCCAATCTTAGCCGCTGCCCAGAGGTTTGGAAACGGAAGAGGCGAAACGATGGACATCAAATAACACAGCCTACAATTTGTTTTTCGACGGAGATGAATGAAAAAGAGATACTCACTGCTTTCCCTGCGGCTGTCTTGCTGATGCTGATGGAGAGCTACTGTTATTATGGCGATGTGTGTGCGCGTGTGCGTATGTGTAGTTGACTAAAGCGCATCCGCTCCCGTCGCTGCTGTATGATGTCAGCTGTATCGCAGCAGATAACTGGCTGATCAATGTGACAAATTGCATTTTACACATATTCACAATTACTTTGAGCAAGTGTGTTCGGTGATTTCTGTGAAGGAAATGGCAGTAAAATTATCAGATATTCTGCTAAGAGTCATTCCGGCTTATAGGCGGATAAAAAGGTGTTTTAAAGTGGAATTAAAATTAAATGATTAAATGTAACAAAATGTGTAAAATACACATTTAGCAGTGATTTGGTATGCTACAATTATTTTATTTTATTATTTTATTTTGTCTCATGTAGATCAAAATTAGTTATTAGTAGATCAAAATGGTTGTTGTTTTGGTTTAAGCACAACTTTGACGAAAGATTTTGCACTTCAAATGTTGACTACTGCATAGGAAAATTATTTAAACATACATTTGGTGGCTAGTTGTCACACAAAACGTTTTACAATGTGTTAGTTAAGAGTCAAACGTTTTACAAAGACACAAAACAATCACAGAAACACGCTGATTTACATTCAGACAAGATGTCTTTTAGTTGAATTGTATTCACAAGCAGTGTTGGGGGTAACGCATTACAAGTAACGCGAGTTACGTAATCAGATTACTTTTTTAAAGTAACTTGTAGAGTAATGAATTGCTTTTAAATGCACTAGAAAATATTTGAGTTACTTAAATAAGCAACGCCAATTACTTTGTTTTCCCATGTAATCACTGACAGCTCTCCTGTCCCCATGTTGAGAGAAATTTGGAATAAGGTGCAGAAGGCATTTTCTTCAGGACTGAGGCTTATTAATTACACTTTTGATGCGAAAAGGCCTTTGACAAAAATATAACTTTGGATTTTTTGTTATTAAAAACAAATAAACAAGACCAGCTCAGATAACAAAAAGTAACGCAGAAGTAATGTAACACATTACCTGTAACCAAGCAACACAATTAGTTAGCTTAAGATACTTTCCCTAGCAATGAGTGCTTCCAGTCTTTGTAATACATATAGATTTTTTTTTTATCATGGAGATTTTGGCAATTGCGGTTATTATTTTGTGAAAGTAGTGCATGAAAGACATTTTGAATTCTCTGTGCTATCAGACTCAGCAATGCTCACTAAGCTTATGAACATTTTATCATCACTCTGCAGGACGCATGCTGTGGATTTGTCAAACGTAATGAATTTATTATGCCAACTCTTTCATCTAGTCCTTCATTTCAGCCTACATTTCTTTTTCTTACCTTAAGTTAACTGTAAACTAACTTCAGAAGAAGTTTTATGCGTAACTACTAGGCCAGAGCTACACATTAGGAGCAGATTTACAAATGTAGATTGATGGAGTCTGTTAAGCTAGATCATTATTTCAACACATTTTAAGACAATTATATTTCAACATGTAGGCCTATATTAAAGTGTTCCCAATGATGACCGTAATTAATATGAACAATTTCCCCCCTGTTCTTCGGCATTAAAAAACATAATCTCGGACCAAAATCTATTGCAGACTAGAGTAATAAGCAACATTGCCACCTAGTGTCAGTTGTTGTCGTTTACTTAAACAGACCTTAAACAGACATGTTATTTTCAGAATTTTTTCACAATTATTTTTTTAGTTACTTGCCTTAACGTTGGTAATGTTATTATTATAATGAATATATTAAAATGTTCTAGCTTAATTAAGGTGCAACATCAAGATGCAAACTGAATTCCCATTTGTTTTTTCCCCTCTCAACTATTCAAATATTGTTTGATACATCATAAAATAAATTGTAGTTAATTAATTTAACTATATCATTCCTTACAGTGTCTGTAAAAATAAATAAATAAGCAAACAATCACCACTGCTCTATAGAATACCTTTTGGATGTATTTTAGCTGTAGACATCAGATTTGTTTTACTATTTCCGACAGATGCCAAAGGTCAGATGACCATATCTGTCTTGATTATAAGATAGTTGAACAAGGCGTTTTTAATTTTAACTTGCACCATCAAGTCCAGTGTGCAAAAGGGAATTTGATGTATTGAGGATTTCACTGTGCCTAAATGGTCACTAGATGGCAGTGTGGTTTTTAAAATAATTATTTGGTTTTTAAACATGGCTCTCCAACTTGCCAAATTAACCCTCTATGGCATGATGTTGCTCTCAGGCATTTATACATGACATTTATACATGAGGTGTTGTTTGTAATTAGTAGTAGTTTTGATTTATTAATTTATGTGATTTATTAGTATTTTTTTTATGTTTGTGATTAGTTGGAACCAGTTTTGTTTGATACTTGTCAGATTAACTTTTGTAATGCTTACATTGCTTGTTTTCCATATTCCACTTATATAGAAAACTTTGGTGTTTCATTACCCTCATAGTACAGTGTTGCCCTGAGGCAACAAACCAATATCTGGATCGAGGGTGGGGAACACATTTTATGATGGACATATTATCAGTGACCCCTAAGCTCCCAAAAAATGGGATGAAATATTTTTTTCCACCAAAAATAAAAATTAATTCCATAGAGGGTTATAGGTCACATGCCAAACTATTGTACTACTCTTTCCAGATTTATCTTGGATGTTGAGGATAATCCCAGGTCACTCCTGGTGAACTTTCCATCACTTACAGTATTTACAGTAACTAGGACTCTTAAATTAGCCAATGACCCTAATCTTCCTGCTGGTGACTGTTTTAATGCCGCAAATAAACTAAGGGAAGCCTATGTTGGGAAATGCCAGTCACATGATATTTAATAGGGTAAACTAAATGTTATACATATATATCTTTCCACAGGGCCTGGAAATTATGTAGGTATGCAGTTACCAAATGTACAGCGATGAGTTACTAAATGTTTTTGGTATTTAGTTTGATTTAGTAGTGTATTAAGCACAGGCACAAACAAAACCACAGTTGCTGTAAGGCACAGATGCACCCTGAACCTGATCCAAGAAGTCATGTAACAGTCTAAAGGACGCCCCTGACAGCTGATAAATTGTTTTTCTTAGGAAATGACTGCTTTTGAGTCAGCTTCTTCCAAAACTGCAAACAATGTACTCTAACGCTTTTAATTCCATGTGGGAGGCCTTGAACATCTGGATGATGGGTGAACATGTACTCTTTTCCAAACCACATGATAATCACTTTGAGTGTTTATAATGTCTCACTAGCAGTCCTGTATTTCATTAAAGTTTTCATGCATCTTTCTCAATGTAATATTATTGTTTACATGACTAAATACATGGCATACTGAACACTGTGGCAGAAAATAACCCCTTTCTTGTCTATAGTCCAGCAAAGCCTGTCTAATCTAGAGGTATTAAATCAAAACAAAACTTTCCAGGGATTGTAAAGGCCAGCGAGGATAAGAGCATAATGTCAAATGAAGTGTGTGTGTGTTTGTTCAGTTGTTCCTGATCACCCATGTAATACAGACTCCCAATTACTGAAAATGTTGGCATTAGATAATCACCTCACTGAACTACTTTGCCCTAGTTTGCTCCAACTCTAAAGGTCAAATATGGTCTTGTTAATTATGGGGTGTGGGCAGAACTTACTCATGAACTCAACTGAATTCAGAGCGGCCGCTGACACTTAAGATGGCAGAAACATGAGTAACACTTAAGATATTTCCGAACTCCAGAGGAACACTGCCCTCTTTCCTATTAAGTTATAAAAAAACATTATTTCTGAATGTTCTTTGAACGGTCCAAAAGTATGTTTATAATTCTGCAAACATTATGGAAATGTTACTTTTGAATGTTCTCTGAATATTCTGAAACAAATAGTAGCATTTCAAAAACTTTGAACAAACGTTTTTTAATGTTACTGTAAGAATGTTTGTTTATAACTTTGAGAGCTTTGCCAGAACGTTTGCTAATGTTCTGAGCATGTTCCACCAGTGCACACTCACATTGTTTGATAACTAAGAGTTGTATTTTTAAGTAGGCTATTATTGCACGTAAGCTGGGTTGAACTTTTCACTTTTGTTTAGTAGTCTAAATAAACCAGCTTGAATAAATCCAGTTGTAAAGATGTTAAAGTATCAGCTGCAACAGCAGCCATGTTGTTTGTCCGTGATTAATGTTGTTTAGATACACAAAGACCAAGTTCATCTCGTCTGCGCATCAAACGCCTGTGCACGCATCACATAAACACGCAATTATAGCAGCAGTTGTTTTAAGTCTAATGATGTCTCAGAACCGAAATCTCTTTCTGCGCAGTTGGAGTCTGGACTGTGGCGATAGGAAGAAAATCAGAAGTATTCCTCTTTCGGTTACAGCCTCCTCCGTCTAAGCAAAAGCGTTTGGTATTTCTGTTCCTACAAAGCAGCAGATGGAGATCAAAGCCTGTGGACTGATGTGTTCGTATGTTGCTGGCTGCTTCATGCAATATTAATATTCTACATTGGTCTACGTATTTTTTACTCTACTGATTTGTCCGTCTGAATGTACAGTTCCACATGGTGAAGATAAAAGTCTAAGCTTTCCTTCTAACTCTCCATTCTCTTCTCCTTCCTGTAGGCGATGCTTTATTTCTTTCTTTCTAGACTTGTTTTCATGTTTTACACGAATGCCCATTTAAAAATGTAAATGCAAACTGCATGTTTATGCTAATATGTCAGAATTGGAATCGTATATTATATTTTATAGAAAGATTACTTCCGGTCCTTAAATGTAATTGACGCTCAGTTTTGTGTTTTTTTTCCCCCCAAGGACTCTTTCAGTACTTTACATCGTTATGCCAGTAGGTGGCAGCAAGTGACTGTCTGTCTCAAATGTGCTGCACACATCCTTAAAAGTGAAGCCAAAACATTTCGCCTCCTGGTGGGTGGCTGCAGTATCCACCTCATTTTTCTGTAAGAGTTTTATTTTTAAATAGGCTATTATTTTTCGTAAGTTGGGTTTCGTAACTTTTCACCTTTGTTTAGTTTTGCAAATTTGCAAATATTATGGGTCTGGCTTCCGGTCTCATCAGCATCCAGCTACTTTTAGCTGTACAAAACAGCTTATTTTGCTGATTGATACTGCAAATTGGTGTGTACCGTATTATTTTGATGTATTATCTTAATTATGAAAACGCTGGTTTGTAGTGCAAACAGTTTTACAGTTTACTTCACGTTGATATACTTCTTGTTATTTACCTATAGCAGCTAATGATTTGGAAGTCTCGCACATTCACAAAATAGCTTGCTTTCACATTGCAAATTAAGTTGGATAGGCCCACAATTCATTCAAAAACACTCATTCAGGAACTGATTCAGTAACAAACGCTGATTCATTTAGGAAGAAACAAGTGAGTGAGTCATTTAATCAAACTATTTATTTACAAAGACTTGTTAATTCTGGAAGAAACAGTTGACTTTCTTTATGAGTGAAACATCATTCCTTCAACTGATTCATTCAAAAACATTCATTCATGCATGCTTTTTTCAAATATCAGCACATCTTATTCTACGCATGCTCGCAGCTGGATATTGCTTAAATATTATGTTGTACAGACAACTTGGACTGTAAGATTTATGCAGGCTACCATTTTTGAAAGGAATAAATCCATTCTTACACGAGAACCTCTGTCCCTTGATCTTACATTATTTCCTCAGCTTAGAGAGTGTTATTAATGGCTATAGTCATTCTGTGTTTGTAGGCCGTAGCTCCTTCAATAGTGTTCCTAGTTCCCTTGTCTCGGCCACGATGGTCGTTCCTATCTCTAGTGTCTCCTGCTCTTTCATCACAGACACAGTGGCCGTTCCTAACTCCAGCATCTCCTGTTCCTTCGTTATGGCAGTAGTGGACGTTCCAAGCTCATGTGTTCCCAATGTCCCTAGCTCTTTAGTCACGGTTATGAAGGCTTTGTCTATAAATGGTAGCCCACTGCCTACCACCTACCACTACTCCAGGGCACCTGCGTGCTCACCCTCCCTGGTTGGACTCCTTTTGATGTGAGGTTGTGCCTTCTGGGAGGGGAAGTTGATTTTTGCAGACCTCATTTTGACAAGGTAAAAAGGATGTTGCTTTACACAACCAGTGAGAAGTTTTAACCAAAGTATATTATAGACTTTTCATTAAGACCCTAAAGAATCATATCAACATGTGGAAAGTGGGCATCCGATGACCGCTATAAGTTGTTAGGTCCTTTGTTTGTCCTTTCAGTCAGTTCTTGATCCTGAAAAACACAATTTGTTGAGTTAGCTTAAAATAATTGGTTTGCCTTAAAATGTTAAGTTCAGTCAACTCAGATAAGTTTAATCAACTTGAAATGTTAAGCTGTACTAAATAACAACTTAGATATTTGTGTTTGTTAAACTTAACAGATGGGTAAGTAACCCAGCTGCCTTAAAATTTTAAGTTGAATCAACTCAAATATCTAAGTTGTCACTTAGTATAATTTAACATTTTAAGTTGAATAAACTTTTTTTGAGTTGACTGAACTTAAAATGTTTAGGCAGCCAGGTAACAAATTATTTTAAGTTGACTCAACAAATAGTTTTTTACAGTGTATGTGACTGTGTTGCTACTTGTTATTGTTGTTTATTTAATTTAAAAGACTGTTTGAGTATCTTCTTCATTATGTACATTATAGTTATATAGTGGCCCCAGAGTGATGTTTTAGTGATGCAGGCTAGAAGTACTCTGAATAAAGTTCCCTTGTATGAGTGTGAAGGTTATGCTTTCCCTGAAACATTTCTTAGAGCTTTATTATAATTACGAGAAGCAATATAAGCGCCAGGGCCAGCTGTAAATCACCAGATGTTCACCAGAGTCCAGAAATGCATGGTCACCACTGAGTGGATCTACATGATTTAAGTGAGAAGTATTAGTGTTCAGACATTCAAGCTCAGTGTATTTCGACAGAATTCTGGATATTCTCATCCCTCTCGTGCCTTACAATCCTTTACCAGAACCAAGACGCGCTAACAGAGAAGGTCTTGTGGTCTAAGCATTTTGAGTTACGTCAGCAGTCTTGAAGGATGTCAGTTTCTCCTTCCTGTTACTAAATATTTCTCCACATGACTGTAGACATATTTCGAGAGTTTTCTTCATCTATGGTCTAATCACTGAGCAATTTCCTTTTCCTGCCTCAATTCTCTTTAAACAGAGATAGAGGTCACTGCTAATGACTTTGCAATGACTGAGCACTATTTATTTCTGGTAGATATGCTCTTTGGCCAGTTTCAAATTGAATTGTCAAGTTAAATAAACTATTTAAAGAAGGCATTTAAAAAGCATGCAAATAATACTAATTAAAATAATACCACTCATATATCATAATATTACAATTAATGATAATGCAGAAAAAGTACACCTATAAATAAATATGATTATTACAATAAAATAAATAAAATAAAAAATACACATTAAATTAACACTGTCAGGTTCAGACTGTTAATTTAGTACAATTAATTTAATAAAAAAAAATCCCACGAGATTCATTTTAAAATTAATAGAATTTTTTAATCAATCGACAACCCAAATAGTAACATTAATCTTCAAATAAACAATACGTAATGTAGAATATGATTACATAAATAAAATATAATATTAATAATATTAAAAAGACCTTTTTCTGAAGACCTGGAGCAGTGAATTTTTATTATGTTTCTCATATTCTAATTGCTTATGTCTTGAAACACACGCAACAATCAAATGTTCAATGCTAAAATGTTTTCTCTGAGTGACAGGCGTGAGAAATCTTGTAATTAATAGTAACCTGATCTGCATTACCTGTTCTGAACGCAACAATGAAACCCTGAAGAAATGTAACTGTGACTACATAACAGCCATGTGGCTTTTAATCATCCGAACCAAGGATCTGTTGTTTGCTCCGTGGGAATATGTCTGGATGATGAAAGAGAGATGGCACAAATTCAAGAGCGAGTTTCACAATTATCTTCAGTGAATCATAGAAATATGACAATATTCCATTGTACTTGTTCAGTCATGAACCAAGTGCATTCAGCTGTAAGGCAAACTAGTAAAAAGAAAAAGACTTAAAACATATTACTAGATGCAAAACTTAAGATTAAAGATTCAACTAATATTGCGCAACACTTCCTGTGGAGTGAAATACAAATCACATGAGCAAATACAATTATTTAATATGTATATATAAAATAGATCAGAAGGTTGTATAACATGTACAGGTAACACTGACCCAAACAATACATACACATCAACACACTCTCACTAAAGCTGTTGCATCCCTTAGTTTATTTTTAGTATCTTTCTCTCAGTGCCAAAGGATTTAAAGTCACTAACTAGGTGGTAAATCCTCAACAGAGCACAAGACACACTCAGCTGCTCGTGAAGCTGTCCTCTGAACAGATATCTGGACCGAAACACTCAAGACATCAAGGGAACATACAGGTAAGAATTTACAGTAGATCATACTACAGTAGACAACCTGCCCTAATGTTGTAGTGTATAATAATTACATATATAATATATAATAATACTACTTTTTTTTAGACAATAGAGAATACCCAAGCACAGGCCACACACTAATTTAGAAAAATATTTGCAGTAATTATTTTATCAATATAAAATGAAAAAATTATTAGCAAAACAGTAAGTAAAAATATAATGCATGTAGTTAAAAAAAAAAAAAAAAAATACATATATATATACATATATAATTTTTTTTTTTTACATACAAACACATAGTTTAAGTATCATTGAGAGACTATTATAGTTTTTATTAATATTTTGAATTCGTTTTTATTGTTATATCTATCTTCTGTTTTAATTTCAATTTTAGTTAAAGTTTTAATCACTTTGTTGTGTCAGAAAGATCCAAAGATCAGCATTTATCTGAAATAAAAAGCGCTTGGAGTCAGTATAAATGTTTCTTTTTTTCCTGAGGATTATAGAAATGAATACTTTTATTTAGCAAGGAAATAAAAGTTAAAAGTGATGATAAAAACATTTAAAATGTTAGAAAAGATGTCTGTTTCAGATAAATGCTGTTCTTCTGAACTTTCTGTTCATCAAAGAAACCTGAAAAAATTTTACTCAGTGGTTTTTAACACAATAAAAAAATGCTTTTTTTTTTTTTTTTGAGCAGCAAATCAGAATATTAAAATGATTTCTGAAGAATCATGTGACTATAGTAGTAATGCTAAAAAATCAGCTTTTAAATCACAGGAATAAATGACATTTTAAAATATATTTAAATAGAAATCATTTATTTTAAACAGTAAAAATATTTCACATTTTTACTGTTATTACTGTATGTTGGATCAAATAAATGCAGGCTTGGTGAGCAGAAGAGACTTCCTAAAAACCAAAAATCTTACTGTTCAAAAACTTTTGACTGGTAGTGTACAAGTAACAAAAAATGCTATTATGATTTAAGTTATAGTTTTAGTTAATTATAATAACCCTTATTACCAGTTTTAAAGATGATTTCAAATGCTTTTATTCTGTAGCAAATATTGAAATTGCCCTGAGCCCAAAATGAAGACCATCTATCATTCATATATCATAGAGATAACATTCAAATTAAAAAAACATAAATTATTTTATAAATTATTTTAAGTTTAGATACCAGAAAAAGTCTGAACATCCAAAATGTCACTTTTATACCTAAAATTCATACAGTCATACTTTGTGTTCTTGCAGACAGAATTTTAATTTTAAGCATGCGCTGATATCGCTCTGCTTGTTTGTTACTGAAGAACTCCTGGTCTCTAATGCTGGCAGCTGATAAAAGGAAAAATTTGGCTAAATCAGACTGTTAAAAGAGCGGAAACACAAAGATAAGAGGCCTTAAATTCCTAGGAGCTCGGGACAGGCCTGAAAACATTGACATTTCAGATAAATCTCCTGGTGATATGGATATTCACAGCTGGTTTGATTAATTAGTAATGTCAGAATAATGTTATTAACACATTCTGACGGTAAAATTTTTAATCTAACTTATAAAGTAATCAATGTTTAATAAACCAGGCGTGAATCCAGTGTTTATACAGTATATCTCGCTCTGTCAGTTCCAGCATGAAGCCCAGGAGGCGTCTGACCTCTGTGGATCTACTCCCTACGATTGTAGAACTCCAGGAGAGCCAGAGTCTGGATGACTACATAGACTCCATACGGGAGCTGTCCCAACCCACCTACCCTCTCAGCGGACCCCTCCGGGGCTCCCGTCTGTCACCGCTGCGCATGACCAAATACCCCAGCATGGCATTGGCTACTGGCAGTTCAGTCCTGGCACACAAGCCCTGGGCACTCCCTGGACCTGACAACGTATCACTAACCTTGACAGACTCAAAAGGCCCAGCGAGTTCAAATCAGGACCCATTGGACTGGCTGTTTGCACAAGCGCAATCCGAACCGGAAGATGTGTGCATGATATGATGGAGACAAAAATGATGCAAAGTCACAGCCTTGGGAATATTCTGCAAGTTGCAATGAATTATTTTTATTTTCAGTGTATTAAAGTGTGATTTCTGAAATTAGAAATAGGGGTAAGTTGTCACAAGGGCTAAAAAATAAGTTTCACAAATGTCAGGTATACTATAAGTATATTAATTATAGTATCTGTTAGCCAAATGAAATTTCTTTTTGTTGTTTCATGAATTCAAATTTTGAAGTTTGGGGTTAGAAATATATTTTTGTAAAGAAATTAATACTTTTATTCAGCAAAGATGCATTACATTGATCCAAAATGACAATAAAGACATCTATAATGTTGCAAAGAATTTCTATTTCAAATAAATGCTATTGTTTAGAATTTTAATTAATCATATATTCCTGAAAAATTGCATTCTGGTATCCACAAAAATATTAAAGGGGTCATCGGATGCCCATTTTCCAGTTGATATGATTCATTAAGGTCTTAATGAAAAGTCCATAATGTATTTTGGTTAAAAATTCTTAATGGTTGTGTAAAACAACACCCTTTTTACCTTGTCAAAATAAGCAATGCAAAAATTATCCTGTTTTTATCCTGGATTGTTCCTTTAAATGCAAATGAGCTCTGCTCGCCCCGCCCCTCTCTACTCTCTGTGGAGTGATGAGCTGCTCTGAGTGATTGTTTACTTTAGCCGCATTTAGCGCATTTAGCCACTAGCTTGTTATTAGGAAAGGTGATTGCAGAGATTCATCCAAAAAAACCTTATACTTGTGACTATAGTAGTAAAAAAGACGCATTTATGTAGATCGGGAGGCGCATTCCCTTCACAAACAAAGGTAATCTACTGTATCTTCCGCAGCTCAGATGTCGGGAGTAAATGACGACCACTATGTTCATTATTACATCCAGCAACACAACACCTCAATTACTCAATTGGAGATATTCTTGTCTAATTTACAGACATCGAAACAATGGAGGTCGGACTGTTACAGCTCAGTTCAAAAATCTTACCAAACCAATCTTTTGAATGGATTGTTTAAATCGTGCTATTTAACATCAATTGATGTGAATGGACAGCCTCGGCAATATGCTGTAATAATCATAAAAGTTGCAATTCATTATTTTTATTTTCAGTGTATTAAATACTGTGATTTCTGAGATAAGATATAGGGGGCTAGTTGTCACAGGTGCTAAAAACAATAGGTTTCACAAATATCAAGTAGTATATTAATTATAGTGTCTGTTAGCCAAATGAATGGACATTTCTATTTTTGTTGTCTCATGAATTCAGATTTTGAAGTTTGCGGTTAGAAATTTTTTTTTTGAAAAAAATTAAGACTTTAGATGCATTACATTGATGCAAAATGACAATAAAGACATCTCTAATGTTACAAATGATCTATTTTAAATAACTGCATCTTTAATAAGTTCATCTTGGTTTCCACAAAAATATTAAGCAGCACAACTGTTTTCAACATAATGAATTTCTGAAGGATCATGTGATACTGAAGACTGTAGAAATGATGCTGAAAATTCAGCTTTGCCTCACAGAAATAAATAACATTTAACATATATTAAAATAGAAAACACATTTTAAATTGTTATATTTTTTTCATAATATTACTGATTCCACTGTATTCCACTTTGCAAGAAACTTTCAAAACCAAAACATCTTACTGATCTTTTGAATAGTAGTGTGTCTATTATTTGTCTTGTATATTTGTTAAACTTTTGCTGTTTAATATTATGTTTAACAGATGTAAATGTGTTAAATGAACCATAGGCTATACTAATAAATGTAAAAAAAAAAAAAGAATAATTTCAGCTTTGCATTAAAACACTATAAATGGACTGCACAGAACAGCAGAAGAAAGCAATTACATGTCAGCAGCATGCTCTAATAAACAAAAAGTAGTTAAGTTTCGTTTTCCTCTAAGCCACTGCAGTTCTCAGACACTCTGGTCATGATTTATTTAACCAAAAAAGAATGCCGTCTTGCTGCCAAGAAGCTTTACACAACTTGCACAACACCGTTAGACTGCATCACTGCAACACACTGCAAGTACACTGTCAAGAGCTGAGAGCTCTGAGTTTGCATAAAGTTATTGGTAATGTAAACACAACTTAGTTTTATTAGGAAGGGTTTTCTAAAGTGAATGCACTATGCTATCATAGAGCTCAAAGGTCAGAAAGAGCAGTTAGATAGCCAAGATATTTCGCAATAAGGTGCTTTTTGAACAAGCTGTGCTCCAAAATAAGAAAAAAAAAGTGAGAGAGAAAAACCAAATACAGAGCATTTAGCTTCAAACAAGTCTGTTCTTATTTTTGCATAGTTATAATCTTTTAATCTACAGTAAGTCTGTGTTTTGCTTTTCTGGTTCAAAGGTAAGGGGATTTCTGGGCCACACAACAAAAACCAGCCCGCATACTGGACAAATGAGTTGATGACGACTTCTCCAGTATGTCTGAATGATGGCGTCCTTCCCAGTTCTTGATTTTGATGTTGCAATAGCATATCCTCCTTTTTTGTCTAAGTTTTGGGAATCTTGGTCTTGTCAAAGTGCTAGCAATTTTAAGTTTTTGCTCATTTCAGAGTGACTCTGCAAAGCTGTACACTCCTAAAAGTAAAGGTTCTTTATTGGCATTGATGGTCCCATGAAGAACCTTGATCATCCATGGAAAATTTCCAATGCAGAAAAGAATCTTCATAGTTGAAAAATGTTCTTTAGATTTTTAAAATGTTCTTCAAACTGGTTCTTTGGGGAACTGAAAATAGTTCTTCTATGGCACCACTGCAAAAACACCTATTTGGAACTGTAGGACTACTTAAATTGAGTGATATACACCGATATATATATGCAATAAACCGAGCTATGTAGTTTCCCCCCTAATAAATAATCGTCATTTAACAGGCACTTATCTAAAGCTTAATAAACCATTTAACCTAAAGACCTTAATAGGTTTGAAGCTTACAGCCTTTCTTGTACAAACTCAGAACTTTAACCACTATGCCAAACCACCACATGCCAAGGGAAACAGTTTTATAACATGCAATATTTTCTAAATGCTGCATTGGAAAATTCCTGGACTGGTGGATTTAATAAACGCGCAGATGTGTATTAATGAGATGATTGTATATTTACTACAATTTAAATGATCTGTTTTCTGTTTTAATGTATTTTAAAATGTAATTTATTCCTGTGATGCAAAGCTGAATTTTCACCATCATTGCTCCAGTCTTCAGCATCACATGATCTTTCAGAAATCATTCTAATGTGCTGATCTGGTGCTCAAGAAACATTTCCAATTAATACTGATGTTAAAAACAGTTAGTTTTGTTTTTAGTGGAAACTATGATACTTTTCCCCAGAAACTCTGATGAATAGACAACTTTTACAACATTATGCATGTCTTTACTTTCAGATTTAATAAATTTAAAGAGATAGTTTGCCCCAAATGAAAATTCTGCCATTAATTACTCATCCTCTTGTCATTCCAAACCCATAAGACCTTCGATCTTCGGAACACAAATTAAGATAATTCTGATGAAATGCGAGAGCTTTCTGACCCTCCACAGACAGCAAGGGTCCTACCATGTTCAAGGCCCAGAAAGGTACCAAGAACATTGACAAAATAGTCCATGTGACATTAATTTGAGAATACATTTTGTGTGCAAAAAAACTAAATTAATGTCTATGGAGTGTCAGAAAACTCTCAGATTTCATCAAAAATGACAGAATTTTCATTTTTGAGTAAACTATCCCTTTAATGCAATTTGCTAAATATAAGTAAATCTTTCAAATCTTTCATGTAGTGTAAAGATTGAATGAAATGTAAGCAACGAATAAATACTAAACAATAAATGAAAAGGATATACAAATAATAACATCTGACAAGTGAAAACTTGTATATGGTCTAAGTGACAATTAGACCATCATTTAGGACAAGTGCCTCCACCCTACATTGCTGTCTCTTACTTCATCCACAAAAATGTGAAAATGGGTCAAAACAACTGACTCATCACGCTTTCTCATAGCATGACTTAAACTTTGCGTTAGTTATCACTGGTGGGCATTGCCATCAACAATCTTTACTGTTTCCCTCAAATGCAGAAGCTAAACTAAACACTATCATTCAATGAGGATTGCTTAATTTACTGTATGGTTAAAGACAGTTCTCCCACCAAAGAAGTACATTCTGTCATCATTTACTCACCCTCATGTTATTCCAAATCTGACTTTCTTTCTTCTGTGGAACATAAAAGAGGATGTTCTGAGTAATGTCAGTCTTTTTTGTTAACAGAAAGCCAACTTTTCATATTTTTTTTTACAGACACAATTTTTTTTTTTTTTGGTAACTGACCCTTCTCTGGGAACTGATCCTTCGCAATCATAATGCAGAATCTGCCTTTCTGTCTGACAAACAAACCAGACAGGAGAGTAGATTAACGTCAGTGGATTTGAACTTAAAAATGGTGTAAACTGTCTTTCCGCAGCTGAAACAAGATACCTTCTTAAGTTCATTTGTATATTTTGCGCCATAACTAGTAAAGAGGCAGAGATGATTGGTTCACGTGCCTCTTAAACTGAGGCGCTACAGCGATTTGTCACGACTAGGGATGTAACAATATCATCAGTATTGTGATGTCTCGATATTATCATGGCCACATGATGATATAAAACGATAGGTCTTCCGGGGAAAAAGGAAAAGAAAAAACTTCTTATTCTAACATAAAAGGTCTTTAAAGTTGTATTTTGTTTCATTATGCTTTGGCACAGTATCTGTCAAAAGAACTAAAACCGAAAGCACAATATTTCTTAATCTCTTCATCAAGTCTGGTCTCGTTGTGCGTTTCAAAGCAGTGCGCGCACTTTATTCAGGCGATCAGCTCGTGATCCGCGCCTCAGAACGGCTCCGTTCACAGTGAATGCTGTGAACTCATTTATTGCATGTGCTGTGAATATTTGGGAAGGCAACAGCCACCAGTTATATGCTTTATTTTCATGGCAGATGATTACAGGTGCATCTCAAAAAAATTTGAATATTATGAAAATGTTCATTTTTTTATTGTAACAATTTAAAAACTGAAACTTTTATATATTCTAGGTTCATTACATGTAAAGTAAAATATTTCTAAAGTGTTTTTGTTTTAATTTTGATGATTAGAGCTTACAGCTCATGAAAGTCAAAAATCCAGTATCTCAAAATATTAGAATATTTCCTAAGATCAATCAAAAAACGGATTTGCAAAAAAGAAAAGTTCAAGTTTTTTAAAGTATGTTCATTTATGCACTCAATACTTGGTCAGGAGCACATATTACTGCAAATGACTTGCTCCTAGCACAAATGACGGCATCAGTGAAGTGTGGCATGGAAGTGATCAGCCTGTGGCACTGCTGAGGCACTATTGAACCTTTAGATCATCTGTATATTGTTGGATCAACTGTTTCTCATCTTTCCCTTGAAAATATCCCATAGATTCTCTATGGGGTTCAGGTCAGGCATGTTGGCTGGCCACTAATGCACAGTAATATCATGGTCAGCAAACCACTTGGAAGTGTTTTTTTGCACTGTGGGCAGGTGCTGAAGTCCTGCTGGAAAAGGAAATCAGCATCTCCATAAAGCTTGTCAGCAGATGGATGCATAAGATGGCTGCATTGACTTTGCACTTGATAAAACACAATGGACCAACACCAGCAGATGTCACAACACCCCAAATCATTACTGACTTCAGAAACTTCGAGGAGCTTGGATTCTGTGCATCTCCAGTCGTCCTCCAGACTCTGGGACCATGATTTTAACATGAAATGCAAAATTTACTTTTATCTGAAAAGAGGACTTTGGACCACTGAGCAACAGTCCAGTTCTTTTTCTCCTTAGCACATGTAAGATGCTTCTGCAGTTGTTTCTGTTTCAGAAGTGGCTTGGTAGCCCTTTTCCTGAAGACGTCTGAGCGTGGTGACTCTTGATGCGCTAACTCCGGCTTCATTCTGCTCCTTGTAAAACTCTCAAGTGTTTGAATCAGCTTAACTTGACAGTATTCTCAAGTTTGCGGTCATCCCTGTTGCTTGTATACCTTTGCCTACCCAATTTCCTCCTTCCAGTCAACTTTGCATTTAATATGCTTTGATACAGCACTCTTTAAACAGCCACCCCTTTCAGTAATGACCTTCTGTGACTTATCCTCTTTGTGGATGGTGTCAGTGATTGTCTCCTGGACCATTGCCATGTCAGCAGCCTTCCCCGTTATTTTGGTTTCAAAGAATAAGAGATACCCAGAATTTATACTGTAGGAATGGACATTTAATTAAACTCAAATGTAAATATTCTAATATTTTGAGATACTGGATTTTTGACTTTCATGAGCTGTATGCTCTAATCAGCAAAATTAAAACAAAAAAACTTTTGAAATGTTCTACTTTTCATGTAATGAATCTAGAATAAGTTTCATTTTTCAAAATAAGTTACAATAACATTTTTTTTTGAGATGCACCTGTACATAACTTCACTAGATTTGTAGTGGGACAAATTTTTGTAAGCCTGTTTTCACTGAAGCCGTTGTTTTCCTTTAAAATAAAAGCTCTACTCTCGTTTCTGTCAAAATAAAAGCTTAAAAGTGCCATATGAACTGCAGACACCTAGCGGTTTAAATGGGTAATGTTACTGCAGTCCAGATTTAAAACATCTCTTTCAAGTGTAGAAATTAGGAAAGAAGTATTGTTATTTTTGTTATTTCCCTACTGTAGTGTAAAGCAAAAATAATATACTTATAAAATATTCATTTTAATTTATTTTGCATTGCAATTGTTTTACAGTATATGTCACGATTCAGGCAGGAACAGACGAACAACGACGTAGTGAAACGAACAATCTTTAATAATCCACAAGGAACACGTGAAACACAGGGAGATAACGTTAAGGTCTGACAAGAGTGGAGGGTAAACACACACATTAAATAGACAGACTGATTAACACACCAGGTGCAGACAATGAGGGAGAGACCAAAACACACAGAGCTGCAGGGGGAATTGATGGGAGAAACCAACTAAAACGTCCAGGGGTGTGGCATTACCTCCCCCTCCCGGAAGGTGCGTCCTCGCGCCGACAAACAAGGAAAACAAAATGTACAAAGTCTTAGGAGGGGGCTTCGGCGGAGGACGGACTCCCGGGAGGAAGGCAAAAGATGGAGTCCAGGGTGATGGCGGAATAGTCCATGGAGGTGATGACGGAGGGAGAAGCTAAGGAGGTGACCGGAAGGGGCTGGAGCAGGAGG
>JAHKKF010516063.1:7484-40327 GCA_019740295.1 Labeo calbasu
AATATATATATATATATATATATATATATATATATATATATATATATATATAATATTGTTTTAATAATAATTTTATTAGTACACTGTAAAAAACAATTTGTTGAGTCTTAAAATAATTTGTAACCTGGCTGCCTTAAAATTTTAAGTTCAGTCAACTCAAAAAAGTGTATTCAGCTTGAAATGTTAAATTATACTAAGTGGCAACTTAGATCTTTGAGTTGACGGAACTTAAAATTTTAAGGCAGCTGGGTTACTTACCCATCTGTTAAGTTTAGCAAACACAAATATCTAAGTTGTTACTTAGTACAACTTAACATTTAAAGTTAACTAAACTTATTTTAGTTGACTGAACTTAAAATTTTAAGGCAGCAGGGTAACAAATTATTTTAAGGTGACTCAACAAATTGTGTTTTTTATTTTTTACAGTGTAGTATTAGTATTAAATAAATAGTAAAATGCTCATGAAATGACTCTTGGGGCAGTTATAGAGATTTTGTCTATGTGTTCACGTACTTATATGTTGAGGCTATAGAATTTGTATACCAGTAAATTTTTATAACTGGATTCCGTGATTTCATCCGCATTTTCTGTAGGGCCCTACATAACTCTCCAGCTCATATTAAATAAAATGTGCATTAAGGAAATCCATTCATGTTTAACTGCCCGAAGGGTGAATGGCTGAAGGGCATATCTGGTTGCGGTATCATTTAATTACAAGATGTTCTCTAAAGACCAGCTTTTTATGGAGACGACTCTCCATTTTGTCATTATGCCATTATTTGTCCACTAGATTTAAGCACTCAATATCCAGTATCTCTTTAGAGCCTAGCACGTCCTCCATCTGCTTTATAATCCAACGGCAGCGGTCCATTTCCGTATTGTTTTCCCTTTTCATCTCTCATTTGTTCTCTCTAATATCTTCTCATTGCTTTGGTTGCAAGCCCTTCCTCTCTGAAATCTTCGGCCCTAATCAAGGCTAATGTCACAACAGTGATTTTTCCTGTACCCGTACTCCCACTCCCACTGTCACATCACCGTGCCGCCTCATAATTCTTTTTCTAATATCGGGTGTGTGGGTGTCCGTCTGTTATGTAACTCTGCACTTTCCTCTGCACTTTGTGCTTTGACCTCTATTGATCAGATAACTTTTCCCATTTATATAAGTGACTGAGGCAATATGTCTTGCCATCACACGCTCGTTTATGCTAATTTATATGCCTCTGACAGGCTAACCCTCAAGGCCACGGTTTCCGCTGCTTCCAACAGGAGATATTTCATTGATTTCTTGTTCAACTGTAGTCAGTTTAGGCTGTTAACCTAATAAAGAGCGGTAGTTTTGCTAATTAGAAAGTGCTGTAGAGGAGTAGGACAGCTAACTTGGGACAGCCTGTCTGCAGAACAAAAATACATGACCACATTTAACAGTTACAATCCGCCCTCTCAGCCGAATAGTTGGGGGACTAGTTATTTTTAGTGTACTGCTCCCATCGACATTGTCCTCCACCTAAAAAACTGGCAACCAGGGAAGCCTATTTCCTGATGTTGTTAGATGTTTTCTTTCTCTTTCTTTTGATGCTCTGCCGTTTTTTGGGGGCATTCAGAGTCGTGGTAATTATATAAACAGGCTCAGTGAGTGCGAGAGGCTGATAAGAGAAAGAGGGGAAGGGGCCAGGAACAGAGGCTTGAAGACAAGCCAGATTTGAATGAAAAGGTGATGCTACCATGAGCCCAAAGCCTTGTCAAGCTATTCTATTCTATTTTATTTTATTCTATTCTATTCTGTTCTGAAGGATGTATAAAACACAGGGTAAATAAAGGTTAAGTGTGCAGCTCTGGAATTTCATAAAGGTGGTATGTTATTATTTCTCCCTTTACAGTCCAGAATACCTTTTCATAAATAAGCTTGAACCATTGTATGCTCTATTTTAAAAGGTTAACAGGATAACAGTTTATAACAGTGTAGGGGGGAAAAGAAGGGGGGCCTTTGTTGGAGACTTGCGGGAATTTGAGCTCTTACCTTAACTGTGGACGGTGCTCGGGAAAGCTGGTTTACTCTGGAGAAATAAAAGACAAAAACACAATAATGAGGGGAAAATAGTGTAGATACAGTATTGATGCAATGCTTTTTATAATTGTACACTACACATTAACAGGATTTCTTAATGGAGGAGTACTGCGTAGTACAAATACAATTAATTTATTATTATTATTATTATAGATATTAAATATATTTAAGGCATCATTTTGAACACATTTGATGTTATTTTGCTTTCTTTTTGTTTGGAAATCATGAGATTAATCAAAATGATATTTATAGCCCTGGTTTTAAACAATAAGAAATAATTGAATTGAAAATAAATTGAATTAAAATAAATTGAATTAATTTAATTAAAAATAAAAAAAAATCCAGCTCACATAACTCTTAATTGGGTAGAAAAAAAACACTGTTAACTTAATAAAAAGTTAATATTCTTCAGCTAATATTAAAAATAAACATATTACACCAGGGTCGGAAATCAACGAGGGCCTGTGGCAAAAATGCCACCAAAATGAACAAAAATGCCCCATAAATTTAAGACAAAGGGGCAAAAAAATGATTAAAATGAAATGTGAAAATGAATAAAAAAGTGTACATTCGTGGAATTACAGTTATATTCATTCACACTACATCATATTGCTTTTTTGTGCATCGCTGAGCCTTTTAACCAATGAAATGCATTTCTGCTCAATTTAAAAATGCATTGGCCAGTCAGAGGTGCTTAGATTAGTCAGCGCTGAAAACACGCTAATCAGAGGTGCTTAGTAATTAAGTAAGCAATTGGGTACATTTAAGTAAGACAACATAGTATGGTGATTATAATAACGCAATAAAATTGCCCTCATGAATGTAAAAAATGCTCCTGGAAATCAATTCCAGGAAGCAAATATATTGTAATACTGACCCTGTATTACACGATTTTGGTCCTTGGCTTAAAAAGGCTTGATAACGCTTACATAGCAAATTCACAGCGGCATTAATGAAATCTGACCGTTTAGATGCAAAGCTCTGAGTAAAATGAGGTACAGCAGTGATTTGATTCATTGTGACCACAAACGGTCAGAGCAGTGACAGAAGTTGGTGAGGATCCAGATTATTCTGTTATCTATTATTCTTAATTCTGTTAGAAGTACTTCAGTTCTCATCAACTTTTCACTTCTTTCTTTTTTTTTTGCCCTAAGATAAGATGTTCTTGCCTTCTTGTAATTTCATTCACTAAATTGGAAATCTCAATGGGGACACTTTACAGGCTGCTAGTGCTTTAAAACATAGTTCAGGAATGCTTATATCTACAGTACGTCCCCACGGACACCATGCCAACTGATGCCAGGCTGCAAAGGATACGAGACAAATGCGTGCGTGTGTGTATTTTTGCGTGACTGCCTGGGTGCACAGTGTTTTCCCCTACGCTATAAATGGCTCCCTCATGGCCCAAAACAGCTAACAGCCTAGAAATAAAGTACTCTTCAAGCTCAATATATATTCCTCCGCTCCAGTGAACGCCTTTCATTTTGCATGCTGTGTCTATAAATAGATTTAGTCAAACAAAAATGTTATATTCGTGTAACAAGATATTTGCAAATAAAGGACTACTGGGCTTAAAACAGCACTGTTAAAATTCTATTTTTAGACTGGATGATGACTCGTGATGATGCAATGCTTATGAAAATTGCGAAAAGGGTGTTATGTAAGAGTATTTGTTGGAAATACTAAATGTATAATTGCAAAGGCTCATAACAGCAGGATTTAAGCTGATAGTATACGCTGCATCCACAAATAAAACTGCTTTAATCTGTAGCTGCTGCTTTTGGCATACGTGATATAGCAGATCATTACAAGGCATATATAGCTGCATAAAACCGGTGTGGTAATTCTTCTGTATAATCTGCAACTAACAGTAGGAGTAAACCACCTTGAAAAGGTTATATTTTTAATCATATATTCTAAATCTAAAGGATCTTTTATTCTATTCTAGAAGCTCTTTCTTATGTTTAAAGGTGGATTTGTTATAAAATTGATTCTAAATTTGAAAGTAAAATATTTGTCATTTATTCTAAATTTAAAGATCACATTTTATTATCATATTCTAAATTTAAATATTTCATATTTGAAGTGAAGTTAATGTTAAAATATTTTTTTAATGCAGTTTTATTATGCAGAGACAACTGTAAATCACTCATAGTTTTATTTCCCTGAAAAAAAAGCACTGTGGCTCTTTAAAAACATTGTTCTGTTTTTCTGAGTATCTGACCAGCTTGGCATAGCAACACTGTCTCCACCAATTGTGTGAGTTTTGGGCAGGGCTATTTGTTTATCTGACCAATAGTAGAATTGGTAAGTCTTCGAGCAAACCTACTTGAAAAAAGTCAGTTATATATTATTCTGTTTGACACAACACCTTCAAACATAGTCACTGTATTTTTCGTCAAGATTTATTCATGTTAGGATTGATTTATTTAAGACCTGTATCTGTGGTTTCAAGTGCACTATTTGTACTCCACTGCTTTTGATATATAGCAGGAAAAAGAACATTTAATAATCCTGCTGAGTAGCTCCATGTGAAAAATGACTCTAATGATTAATCTGCCTGTTGTAATAGATGGCGAGACGAGAAGAAAAGTCAACCAGGAGGGCTGTCTTTAAGACCTATCGTGGGAAGATCTTCCACAGTAATCCAGCATACCACCCTGCCTAAAAACGTCCCCAAGCAGACAGGAAGGAAGTCATTTTTGAGTGGCAACACACACAGGAAATCCACTTGATAAAAGACGGCCGCAAAACAGAAAGTGAGTCCCAAAGTTCGGGTATTATGTTTGTCTTTACCTTTTAAGGGAATGGGACTTTTCCATAACCAAACTAGCATATGTTTTAGATAAAATACCTATGTTTAAATATACATATATAGTACAAAGTATCCTAGAGCCATGCTAAAATGAAATGACATGTATGGGCAGCTTGAATAACAAGAGACAACATTGGGGTTTATTTGATCTTCAATTCTTCTCATGTCGTCATGACTGTTTTTACTGGACAAAGTTTTGAAAAAACTGGCCATAAATGCTACTTTCATAAAATTGCTTCGTTGTATCGCTTGTCTCTGCCTAATGCTAGTCTGCTAACATTAAATGTACTTTAAAGGATTAGTTCACTTCCAGAATAAGAATTTCCTGATAATTTACTCGCCCCCGTGTCATCCAAGATGTTTATGTTTTTCTTTAGTCGGAAAGAAATTAAGGTTTTTGGGGAAAACATTCCTGAATTTTTCTCCATATAGTGGACTTCAATGGGAGCCAACGGGTTGAAGGTCCAAACTGTAGTTTCAGTGCAGCTTCAAAGGGTTCGACACGATCCCAGCCGAGCAATAAGGGTCTTGTGTTGCGAAATGATCTGTAATTTTCTTTGAAAAAATTCAAATGTATATACTTTTTAACCACAAATCATCGTCTTGCACTAGCTGTACTCTACACATTACGTAGTCACGTTGGAAGTGTCACATGGAAGTACAAACCCATTGTTTTCAAAGTGATTATGCAAAGAAAGGTTATAAATAAAAAAAGAGGATATAAATTATTATTTTTTTTAAACGGCCGATCGTTTCACTAGATAAGACCCTTATTCCTGAGCTGGGATCGTGTAGAGTGTGTTGCCTGTGTTGCCAAGTCCGCAGTTTTCCCGCAGAACTGGGCTACTTTAATACGGTTGCCTCGGGTTGTTTTCATGTCCGCAGGTTGAAGCGACCCCAATAACGTAATATTTAGCCCCTCCAATGCTAATTTTACCAGGGCAACCCTGCCAAAAAACGTGTATTTTACCCCCCGTAACACGATTTTTAAAGGGGGACCCTCCTCAAAAACGCTTTTGGGCTAGTTTTGAGTAGCAATTTGGGCGGGTTTTGTTTTGAAAACCTGGCAACCCTGGTGTAGAGCCCTTTGAAGCTGCACTGAAACTGCAATTTGGACCTTCGACCTGTTGGCTCCCATTAAACCCCACTACATGGAGAAAACTCCTGGAATGTTTTCCTCAAAAACCTTAATTCCTTTTCAACTGAAGAAAGACATAAACATCTTGGATGACATGGGGGTGAGTAAATGTTCAAAAATTATCAATTTATATTCTGGAAGTGGAATCCTTTAAAATCTCTTCTATAATGGGTAATGATTTGAGCAAGAGAAGCTCTTGATCTACTAAAACTCATCTGAAAACCACGTAAAATGTCATTTTTCTGTAGGCAGATCACTTCCGTGTGTCTTTGTTTGAGAATACATCTAGATCTCTGTCCATCTATCCATCCCGCTCATCCTTACAGATTAACTATCCACCTGAGGCTATTCACCAGGCTCACAAAGAAGGCCAAGGCTACCAAAATCACCATGGCAACCGCCATTCTCCGGATTGTCATTGTCAGTAGAGGAAATAGGAAATAATAACCCCGTTTAAGAATGTAAAGTAAGGAACCCTTGAAACGGAAGCACCTTTATGTCTTGAGATAGTTTTCAGAATAATGACGTAAAAGATTGGACTGAATTACTGCTTTCAAGGTTATGAGTACAGGTCTAGGCACTCACTGTTTCTCCGCTTTGTCACGATCGTCGAGGAAGAAAAGGGCGGTGGCCAGGAAGAACATCCCCCCCAAAACGATGACAAAGGGGCAGAGCATGAGGGCATAGCCCAGACTCAGGAACTGCCATAACGATGACGTAGCGTAGCTCTCCTGCAGCGCGTCTGATATCTACAGGAACACACAGAGACACAAACAAAAGAGCACTCGTTAGCAAACAAAGGAAAAGTCTGCTGTGAGCCATCAGCGACATTAATGTAATAATTAACTTCCTAATATTGTCTTCAAGAGCTGTGCTGTGTCAATCAGTTACTGGGTGAGCGGTTAATCATGTTAGCTTGTCTTAAGCTATCTGTTGAACACTGAGTCAATATATCTATAAAAAGACAATAAACATTAATTAAACTATTGATTCAATCAAGAAAGCATTTAGTTAAGTTTCAGGTTTACAAACTGATTTAATTACATGCTGTGTACTCCCTTAGAATTCCCTCAGTCACTAGTCAGCAACTGGTTCTTCATGTTAAAGACCACATGACGTATTTCCTATGTGATAATAGCAGGGGACATTGTCATCTAGAGAGCATTTGATTGTACAGAAATAGTACAAGAGTAGTGCAGGGTGAGTCAGCAATTTTTTTTGTTCCATTTTCCAGGAAGATCATTTTTAAATGCCTACATCCGCTAAAAATAAATTGTTAACTTCTAGGAGTACACTAAAGGCCACAACACTCAAATCTTGCTTTCATACGCTCTTCAGAGCCAAGCCCACGATTTATAACAGAATAGTAAACAAAAAGGTATTTCTATTTTTCTGGCTATTCTAAAGTAGCATGTTATTAGAAAATAAAGCAAACGTTCTATATTTTGACATAAAGACACTAAGGCAGCATTAAGAAGATGTTTAGCAGAGCTAATAATCTCCTGAGAGTCCATTTTATTCACTTTAGCATGGCTAATCCTTTATCAGCACTAGCGTGTAGGTCTCATGGGTCAGGTAGGAATGCTGACTCTGAAAGGTGTGCGAGCAGATGCTGACAGTGAGGTCTGTATGTCTTTGTGTTCACTTAACCATATTTTGGGGATAAATTTGTACTCAGAAGTAAGCTAAATCTGACAAAAAACCCTTTTAGGGATATCCTCATTTGTAAAACTATAGTTTTTTAAGTGTGATAACGTAAAATGTTTTGTGTTATGATTAGGTTATAGTATACCTAGCTGTATATAAAACAATCAAAGTCTACAGAATGTCCCCATTTGGATAGCTAAGCAAATGCGTGTGTTTGTGTGTGTAAGCCGGCCACATTCTTATATGTGTGTGTGTGTGTGTGTGTGTGTTTGCGTCAGCCTTCATGATGCCAAACATGAACTATTTCTACTGATAAAAATAGGGCTGAGGTTGAACATTTCTGGTGCGTGTCTAATGAGGTTTTTGCAAAAAAAAGAAGGTAGATTTCGGCTGATAGCCTATTTTTATAGATAATTACACCACCCACTATGCCTAAGGGTATAGATTCATACAGGTACTCTGAATGTTTTTACATCAGTTAGAGCGAAATGGAGCATTACCAGGTATTTAGGAAATGTTATTCATTCACAGGTCTACTGCACACATTGTTCACGTTTTAGAAGAATGTGATGCCTGCCCACCACATGCTCTTAAATTTCTTTCTTCAGTAAGCCATTGGATGTCAATGCACTCATAAGTGGAAAAAAACTAGTGTCACTGCCCTGTGTCAAAGTTCCTGTGGTTTTTCTCTAAAATCTGTTCTTCTTTTTATTATTCAGAGCTGGCAGATTTTTTGCAACAAAAGTACGTCACAGCCACCATCACACTAGCCCGCCAGACCTCCGGAGTGAAATTATCAAGTAACTGTTGATGCATGGCTTGGTACCACATTCCTGGATTTGACAGGCCAGAATGTCCACACACTTCCTCTGAAGACGTACCAGTGCTACCATTTTAGAGGTAAAAGAGAAGATCATTGTATTCCAAGAAGTCATGTGAACTAACCATAAATGAAACATCACAAAACATGGACAGAATTACAACTACACTGCCCAACTGTCTGTCAGCAGGTAGGATGTTTTGAACAGATGGAATGTGGTGAGCTGCTAACACTGCGACTTGAGTGAACTTGACCTCTGATCTCTGAGAAAAGAGTAGCCAAACAGTACAGCAAAGCGCTAGCAACCCTGTTGAAAAAACAATAGAAACCATCAAACAAATTCTAATGGTTTCCACTACAAATCCCATTACAAACGATCAACTTTTAACCATTAAAACCATTAAAAAAGTGTTTACTGTAGTGTGTTTTGGGACATATTCTGTTAGGATTTAGTGGTTTTAACAAGCCACCAATAGAAGGTGACCAATTAGCAGTAGAAACCCACAGGGTCCTTTACAGTTTCCTTTAAAACCAATACAAGTCCAGTAAAACCATTATAGATTTTGTTTTGTTTTATCAGTAGGGAGCATATGCTGATTCCCAGAGAATTTACACTTGCTCATCTGGCAGAAACTTTTATGCAATACAAAGTGAATTTGATAAAATGCATAAACTTTGAAAGTTTAAATGTTTGGGGTTTAATACTTTTAAGCATTGGACCTATTAAATTAATCAAAAATGACAATAAAGATTTAAATTTCAAATAAATTATGTATTTCTATTAATCAAGAATCCTGAAAAAATATCACAGTTTGCAGTAGTGATAGTAATAATAATGAATGTTTTTAAACACCAAATCAACATATTAAAATGCCTAAAATTCAGCTTTGCCATCACAAGAATGTTACATTTTTCAAAGTACAATTTCTTGAAGGGTAGTGTTAAGTCACTAATAAAATTAAGTCAAAAATAAAAGTGTCTGCCAAATGCATAAATGTACATTTAAGCTGGGTATGAGCTGGGAAAGTGTACTACTCCGTTCATTCGATGTAGTATCTGAGAGAATAACTCATGACACAAGCATCTAAAACTACACCTTAGCACAAGGGTGTCAAACTCAGTTCCTGGAGGGCCACTGCCCTGCAGAGTATAGATTCAACTCTAATTAAACCTGATCCGGTGAATCACATCCTTCAGGCTTATTTGAAAACTACACGGTATGTGTGTTGGAGCAGGGTTGGAACTAAACTCTGAGTTTGGCACCTGTGCCTTAGCATAACAGCGCAGGTCAGATTCAACATCAAGTCGTTAAATCATTAACTGTGCTAAACAGGTGGTTGTAGCATATTCCAGTTGATGAAAGGATAAAAACACTGTATAAACAATATACAGGTAGATTAGACACACTTCTTAGCTCCTGCCCTATGCTTATGGCAATGTATTGAAGTGTATGTGTAAGAAAGATAAAGAGCAAACACTGTGCAAATGAACTTTTGTTGCATAAGGTTGAAGGTGATGATGAAATAAGGGAACAATGGGTCTGAACCCTGAGTCCTACATGACAGAGGGCTCTGAACCTGTCAAAAGCACAGACAGCAGTTACTGTTTAGCTTGGATCAACTCCATCGGCTCCTGTTTGGAATGCCAGGAATGTCTACAGGAGTCGGAAGTCTAGGAAACACAGTGTGCTTTTTCCGGAGTTAAGAAGAATGATGAATTTATGCTGCACTGTGATCGGTTTGGCTTTGTTTTCTTAATATGAACACGAGTGGAAATCGGAAAGGGGAAGCAGATCCAGGGTCAACGTACAGAATCATAGAGTACAATGTCACACGGCACAAGGCAGCGTAGCTTATTGTTACACGCAAGTGTTTAAGAGACCGAAGGGAACGCTTGCGGATAAAATGTAGCCTTGAATGAGCTGTTGACTGGCATGTATACAAACACAATCATGTCTCCTGTGGAAAGGTATTACTGGAAAGACACAAATCAGAAAAGCGGGAAAACCTTCAGAGGGCTTTTGTGTAAATCTGCTATTGTGAACAAGAAAAGGAGCCATGCGTCTTTTTGCGTAGCTCTGAGAGCTCAAAATCGCTGACTTCCTCCTTCCAGCATTATGTTTTCTCTCAAAACTACTTGCGTGTCAATAACCTGATTCTTCTTCGTGATTGTCGATTTAGTGCACTCTGACTTTTGTGGGTATTGAAATTGGCTGCTGGCATACTTGCATGTAAAAAGACCCTTTCAGTGTTTTGTTTAGACTTCATTTAGGTAGTTCAGTGCTTAATTAGACTCCCAAAACCGCTCTATAATGGCTGTACACGCCAAGTACTCAGTACTACACTCCTAAAAATGCTTTTATATACTTTTTACCCAGGTGCTGGGTAGTTTTTCTGTAACTAAGCTGCTGGGTCATTTTTAATGCTGGGTTATTTTTTTCTACCCAACCGCTGGTTTGAGCCTGTCTCCAACGAAACAACCCAGCTGCTGAGTTACAGTCAGAGCGCAGGCTTTTTGAGTCCTATACAGGAGAGAGCGGTTCTCGGCGCCGCCGATTTGGTGCAGTTCTTTAGCGAAATAAAGGTTTGTGTACGTTTTATTTACTTTATTAAGTCTTTACTGTGCTGTAAATTATATTATCTTACACAACAGCAGTGGTCGTTTTGCATGATGGAAACGCCTTTTGCCTTGCATAACGTGAACTGATTTTATTCATTATAATACTGAATTTAATTTAATTTGATGTTAAAATATGTTCTCAAATAAAACAACCCATCTACCAAAGACTATAGAATACCCAAGACCTGTCACTCGTATAGTTTTGAATGGGGAAAGATGCAACGTTCATTATGGCCCCACCTTCTTAATGAAAGAGCCAATTGTTGATTAGTAAAGTCAGCGCGTCACTGCAGCTGCCATTAGAAGTCCCGGTTGCTATAGAAACAGTCAGCGTTTTGAGATGTGTGCTCAGTACTGTGCATACGCACTGGCTGATATAGCCTGAAAAATATGCTTTTTTTAACGCTATAAGGAACTATATTTATAAGGCAGTTCTTGTAAGATTTCATTGGTGATTTCAAATATGATCAAAGATGGCCACCGAGTGAAATGACTTGCCTTAAAGGGACTTTGATATCTACCCAGCGCTGGGTTGCCAAATAACCCAAGCTGGGTTGTTTTTAATCCAGGATTTTTAGAGTGTAGTAGCAGGTAGCTCATTCTTACCAAGCCAATGAGGTACGGGCTCCCAGCATCCCCTAGTAAATGCGAGGTGAAACCCTGGAAGGCAACAGCAGTGGATCTTCTGGTCGGTATGACAACATACTGGAGAGAGAGAAAAGAATTTTATATTAAATCATAACAGGAAAACAAAAGTACCACGAGTGCTTACTTAAGCAGACGCTGTCAGAGCGTTTTACACTGACCGAAGCTGACTGGAGTTTAAGTATGCAGTAAGACCTTGGCTGACTCAACTTCATGACAGCTTTTCTTGCTAAATCTTTCACCCTACCTTACATGCACTCTGTTTACTTCTTCTCTCTGAGTTTCTCTAACTCGCTTGCTTCCTTCAGACAAAAACATTCGAACTGAAAATGTTATTTCGTTTTATTTTCCATGAGTGGCGTTTCCATTAAGCGTAATCAAAGGCAGCAATTTTGTCTTGGGCCCCACCCAGGCTATACCAAACCTCGTAGTCATGCGTCCCACCATTCAAAATAAGAAACTAGCCTGAGAAGATGACCACTTTTGTTACAGTTAAAGGCTTTAAAGTTTCCACTCGATGCAGCAGATAAATACAGGCTTTCAATACGAACCATTAAAATGTCCGCTGTAATGGCCCAGTTCAAAAAGAGCAGCGTCTCTCCGATGAAAATGCAGATCTGAGGAGAAAAGGAGAGGGAGAAAGAGAGTGAGGGGAGAAAAACAGAAGAAAGCCCAATCATATTATTCTTTAAAATGAAAAGTTGCTCTACGTATACATAAATACATACGGATAGCAGGGCTTCCAGTTGGTTAAAGAATAAATCAACCCAGCTCATCTACTAAATCACAAAACCCCAATAAATGTTGTGGAATATGAAAACGTGTCATTATACTGTGGTTGCATTATATGCAGTTTTTGATTTGAGGGCAACAGAACCATGTCTCGCTCCAAACCGTAAAAAGAGACAAGCGGTTTGCATTATACTAGAGTGGAACCTAAAAATGTCTGGTGGCTGAAAACGTGTTACGTTTAACAAGTTATTTTAACAGACTCGCGTGATCCCACGAGAACAGACTAACTGACTTCAGCATTCCCACACAAATTAACTGATATCCCTCAGTGTCTGGGCAGGATTTTCAAGGTGCTTGAGACTCAAGGATTGAATATCTCCAATAATCTTGGTGACTTGACAGAATGTAGATGGTCTCTCCACAACTCTGAGGCCAGAATGCGACCAACGGCAGCTGCTGGGGTCAAACCAGATGGGATTGTGTGAAGAACTGTAACTGATCGTTCAGTGGCCGTTTGGACTTATGTTGAGCTTAGAGTGATATGTTGAGCAGGGCTGACAGAGGAATGACCTCAGGGTGTAAAACAGAGGTGATGGTTTTAGTTTATGGCTCTGGAACCTTGCATTTAGATGCCCGGTGTGAAAGAATATCTGAATACAAGGTGAGGAAATGAAAGCGTGAAAGCGTGCATGTTTGGACATGTATGACACCCTGTCCCAAAGTGACTTGAGGCTTAGACAGCGTGACGGACGGACAGACAGACAGGCTAAAACTGTAAAGCCCTGCAGGACTCTGGTTAGGGGCTGAAGTGTGATCAGCCAACATGCTGACGAGACAGCAGCTGTCCCTGCTGGAACAGACCCTGACAGAGCTCCAGCGTGCTGTCACATTCTCAGACTGCACATCTGTCACTATCAAATTTTCTCACTCTAAATATTTTCCCATCTTAAAGTTTTGGATTCCTTGTTTTTCGTATGCTCCATTTGGATGTAATTACAGAAGCCTCCTGACAAGTGATTGAAAGGGCGCTCATGTTTTTAGTTGGGAGCTGGGTATATTTTTACCCAGAACTGACACTGTAATGTTACCTGTTTGACAAGATGGCATGAAGGCCTGTGGTCCAAATGATGTGTCATCCATTTCTATAAATACCTCAAATGTGATAATTTACTGTAAAATTTGCCCTGTACATGCCACTTTTTCCATTTCCACATTTTTCATTTTCAAAGTGATTTTTTTTTTAAATGACAATAAACACCATTGTTCAAAAGTTTTGGGTCAGCACTTTTTTAAATGTTTTTGGAAGAAGTCTTTTATGCTCACCAAGGCTGCATTATTTGATTAAAAATATGGTGAACTATTGTAAAATATTATTACAATTTTAAGTAAATATTTATTATCTTAATATATTTCAAAATATAATGTATTTCTTTGTTTGCAGTGCTGAATACTCTAGTCTTCAGTGTGATCCTTCAGAAATTATTATAATATGATGATTTGGTGCTAAAGAAACATTTCTTATTATTATCAATGTTGAAAACAGTTGTTCTGGTTACTATTTTTGTGGAAACTGTGATACTTTTTTTAGGATTCTTTGATGAAAAGTTAAAAACACCAGTCTTTATTGCAAATAGAAGGCTTTTGTAACATTATAAATTCATTTACTGTCCCACAGATTCTTTGGTTTTTCAGCATTTTTGTGTATTTGAACCCTTTCCAACAATGACTGTATGATTTTGGGATCTATCTTTTCACACTGAGGCCAACTGACGGACTCATACACAACTATTACAGAAGGCTCAAAGACTCATTAATGCTCCAGAAGGAAGCACGATGCATTAAGAGCCAGGGGTGTACACTTTTGAACAGAATGAAGATGTGCACATTTTCTTTATTTTGCCTAAATATTATATATTTTTTTCATTTAGTACCGCCCTTCAGAAGTTACAGAAGATACTTACATGTTTTCCTTAAGACAAAATAAGTAAAATTTACCCTGATCTTCAAATTCCAAAAGTTTTCATCCCCTGGCTCTTAATGCATCATGTTTCCTTCTGAAACATCAGTGAACATTTGAACCTTCTGTAATAGTTGCATATGAGTATGAAAAGTGAGTTGAAAAGAGTTCAAATACACAAAAATGCTGAAAAACCAAAGAATCTGTGGGACCTGAAGGATTTTACTAAAGGACAGTGGGCAGCTAAATTTTTAAGTAAGTTTTATAATACTTTAATTATTATTTTGTTGTGCCATTTATAGATCAGGATTCAACCCAAGATTGTATGTGTTCATGTGACTACTAGACCAACTAGACACCTGAGCCACCAGTTCTACCCACAGGTAAGACTGTGAGCTTTGTAAATCTTTTCGAAATCATCACAGCTTTAACAAAGGCACAAGAGGTTGCAAAACCAGGTCGGTTTGAGGGTACAGTTAGTAACTGGCCTTTTATATTTAAGATAAGCCAGCAAACGTTGAGCAAGCTCATGATTTTTCAAACACAACACCAGATAGCTGGCATTATCATGGTGTACTAGGTTCTTTTGTCTACAGGAAAGACAAACAGTCCCTAAAAATACTTTTTCATCAGACTTCTCATCATAAACACTTACGAAATTCCTGGACCGTCTTGCATTTAGTTTCTGACCTGATTGTTTTTTTGTTAAAGGAGCGAGCGTGACCTGGTAGAATTTTTTTTGTTTTCTTATACAGCATAACATTTCTCTATTAGTGACTCAGAAATGCCACAGCCTATTGTTTCTCAGCAGTAACTGTGAAAACTGCTCCCTTTTCCTGCTTTACATGCCAATTAAACAAGTACGCAGCGCCTGTCGCTCTTATTCTTTTTAGTGTTGGGTTTGGACCTAACAACCCTGCCAAGCAACTATGGCTGTTAAACCCACTGAATTCAACAGACTTTATATCGTTTAAAGCCTGATATTGAACTCTGAATAGTGACCTTACTTGACTTTGACTGAGAGGATTCATTATAATACAAGGATAGTCAGAAGGGAGTTGTACTAGAGATATTCAGGCCACAGTGTTAAGCAACATGAATCTTAGTGAGAATCTCAGTGTTTACGCCATAATTCCATGGCAACTAATATAACGACAGCTGTTTACGTGACGTGTCTTAATATTGCAACAATAATAGATGTGTAACCAATGGAAGATATTTAGAACTTTAGTACAATGTGGACTTTTGAAATCAGCTGAAACTGAACAGTCAAAATAGGGTTACTTACATACGCTCCCACAATGCTCTTCTTGGCCACAACAAAGATGAGGCAGATGAAGATAGCAGAGCCCAGCATGCTGACCGCACACACCAGCGGGTCGGCACGCTCCGTCTTCTGTCGGCAGAGCCGTGTGGTCACGGCACCGATTACCACTCCCAACAGCCCCGTCACACAGGTGATGGCTCCGAATATCAAACTGCAGATGAGAGAGAAATATAGTTATTATCAAAAGTCTAAATTTTGTATTTGTACATTACATTTTGAGCGGTTTGTGTATATTCGGACCTGTCTTTGCTGCTGCATGGTTGAAAGGTGCAGCTCACTGCTGTCTTCTGCACCACCTGAGCTCTGACCAGGTACTGCGGGATCCAGATCCCAAACGCCCCCGTGGCAAATGACACCGCAGCTGATGCCAGAGATGAAAATACATAACTACGGCTGGGGAGCAGAAAGAAAATGAATGAATAGGCATAATTCCTGAGTTTTTCTGCATTTGCATTTTTCTGCATCTGCATTTTTGCATGCTTTTCTGTTACTCTTGTTTTTTTTTTCTTGCTTTATTAATTTGTCAGTTTGGTCTAGGGGTGGGCAATATGACCAAAATCTTATATCACGATATGAATAGTTTTAATTTTTACAAAAACAATATATCACAATATATTTTTGCTTTAAATAAGGTCTTTGTGATATCAACATGTTTGATACCAAAGAAATTTTATAATTCTTGTCACCAGTGTCAGTATCACAAAAAAACTTATACTAGCCTAAATTTAAAAAGCTCACTATAAGAGTAAGAGTACAGTCGAACAAATAAATAAGAAATGCTACATACATTGTATGAAGTAATTAAATGCTAGGGCTTCCCTCTAATAGTTGATTAACTGTTAATCGACAAGAAGAGGCTTGGTCGACCAAAATTTTATTAGTCGCAGAAAAAAAAATTCCACAGGAAGTGGCGAAGTCACGCCCTCCGTGATGGACAGATCGTTAACGACTGGTCTGTGTATTAATATAGTACATCGGGCAGGACAGCCATACGCTCACCTATTGTTCATTAACCTCGAATATGGCTTTTCATCTGAAACGTATATAGTAGCAACTTTACATGGCCGCTCTATCTAATGTTAACCTAGAAAAATGTGCGCTATTGAAGTGTCTGTGCAGAGTGTGGAAGCTGAACAGTAGCGCGCTTACTGAATGACAGATGGAGGCGCCGGTGCGCTCACTTTCCCTTAAAATACTGTCATTTTTGGTCATACAGATACAAGTAATACATCTTTCGACTCTGTAAAGACTACGTTTATTTGTGTGCACTACACAATAACAACGAAAACATACACAATAACAACGAAACGTTGCGCTTTTGTAAAATAATTAAAGAAAACAGGATGTGCTTTCTGCTGTCTCGGTCTCTGTGAACTTGAGGGTGAAACTTCGAAACTCCCTGTATACTTGCCTTACGAACATTAAAAATATATCTATTAGAGAGTGGAATGTCTTTTAAATTAACCAATTCAAATAGAAAACAGACATTCTCAGATTATGTAATCTGTATGAAACATGCATACAGGCGCCTCACTACTGGAGAGATGACGAGTCAATGTCGCTGACTTCTCTTAAGCCAAAAACAAAGAAAGCACTAGTTTATCAATAGATTATTAAAACGTTAATGCATTCTCCCTGACACATTCATAATCATATCTGCCGGTGCGCTCTGGCAAGCTATTTTTGTCCGTTTGAGCGCTTATACATAGCGGCTATGTAGGCAATTAAAGGCTCATTATTATGATTTATATGGTTTACTAATAAACGTGCGACTAATAGTCGACTAATGCTTAAAATAAACGACTACTAGTCGATCAGAAAAATCTTTAGTTAAGGGCAGCCCTAATTTCTTCTTATTAAAGTTACAAAACTGATTTACTGATTAGGTCAAGAGCAGTGAGAGATTTTCTCTCTTGTTGTTTGATTAACATCAGTGACAGATAGCATGAATATTAGACTGCTGTCACTTTAAGAGCTGCTCAGATCCAATACGAGGATACTTGCAAAGACAGACATTTTGACACATAAGTATGTGTATTTAACCGTTCAAGGTCTATAAAACAGCAAAAATAGCTTGGTTTTATACTCCCGCGCTCTAGTCTCTCAGACAGCGCGTGCGTATAGCGAAATAAGTTTTCTTTCAAAGCTGATTGCATTTCAACAGCTTAAAATCGGTTGATTTTAAACTGCAGTGCTTATGTATGTAATGTATTTAAAATGTATTAGTTGAATGATACTTTGTCACACCACAGGATACTGTAAAAACTTCTTAAAACTTCAATACACTGTCAACAGTTTGAACTGAAGGCGGTTGATTGTTAAGTGATTACATCTTGTACGCCCCAGTGCTGAATATTTGGTTCATTACATTCCTGAGTGATGAATGGGAAAACAGAATAAACAAGTAGCATACTTTTTGGCAAGAGCTTTCATGTCACAGAGCCAGGAAGTGCGTGTCTTTATACGTCCAGCGATATGGTCAGCACTCCCTCTCTTTGGCTCAGGAACAAAGATGAGAATAAGGGTCCCAGCAGTCAACCCCAACATCGGAGAAACCTTTAGACACAAAGAAAAGAAGAGTTTAAAAAGCGCAAATAATTTTCCTATGTATTCATGTCTTGTTTTCAAGTAAATTATCTAAACATCCTTGAAACAAAATAAACATACTCGAACCAAAACTGCTTGAGATTTTATGATGTTTTCAGTGAATATATCTTGAATTAAGTTTATTTTTTCTGCTCCCTTAGTAATTTAAGAATAAATAAAAACCAAGTCCTGTTATCTTATATAAATCAAACTGTTTTGGAATAAAAATGTAAAACTACCACTTAAGAGTGTTTTCAGCGCATTGCTCTCTGCTGTAAACTAGACTAAACATTTTTGCTTGTATTACTGCGAGTCTGTGCCGTCTGTTAAACAAAGTTTTGTGGGCTGAACAATAAGAATCCGTCTCACATCCTGTTTGGTCTAGCATGTTATTTGCTGAGTCCGTGATGGTGGTGATATTTTGTGATTAGCTTATGGTTTAGTATGTTACAGATTAGTTTATTTCTATTCACATGAGGGTGTGTAGTGTAGGCAGTGTACTAGACTGCAGTGTGAAGTAGACTCCATTAGGTGATGTTTCTTTACTCTGTCCTCTCGTTTTCTTTCTCAGTTTTCTCCCTTGTGTAGGAGCAGCTGCGGTCCACCAGGCCATGAGCTATTATCTCTTTTATCATCCTTCCTGATGGCTACAGCACAGCAGTGTGTGTATGTGTGTGCGCGCATGTGTTTGTTGGTCCGCTCGCCCACATGGAAGCAGCGTAAGCGCCTCCGTCGCTTGTGAAAGCCAAAGCAATTCTGTCTGTCAGACGCAATCCTCCTGGAGATCATTTATAGCACATTAATGCAAAGCTCTGTAGAAAATTACGGCTCTTATGGGTGTGTTTGTGTGCATGTGTGCGTGTAAAGATCTAGTCATCATGAGTGCTTTTGTCCTATTTTCCTTTTTTAAAAAAAAAAAAAAAAAAATTAAAATAGGATAAATTAAAATGAAATTAACTGTATAAGCAAACTTAAGATAACAGGACTTATACCTTAATATACACTACTGTTTAAAAAGTTTGTAGTCTGTAAGAGTGTTTTTTTTTTTTCAAATAAATGCTTTTGATTTAAACTTTGTTCGTTAAAAATTATTCTGAAAAAAATTATCTATTTTTAAGATTTTTAATTAAGCTTCTTCTGCTCACCAAGCCTGCATTTATTTGATCCAAAGTACAGTAAAAAAAATACAATTTTGAAATATTTTTAATATTTAAAATAATTGTGTTCTAGTTAAATATATTTTAAAATGTAATTTATTCCTTTGATTTTCAAAGCTGTTTTTTTCAGCATCATTACTCCAGTCACATGATCCTTCAGAAATCATTCTAATATTCTGATTTCCTGCTAAAAAAAAATAAAAACATATTATTATTATTATTATTTATTATGTTAAAAAAAACAGCTGAGTAGATTTTTTTCAGGTTTCTCTGATGAATAGAAACTTCTGAAGAAAAGCATTTATCTGAAATAGAAATCTTTTGTAACATTATAAATGTCTTCATCATCACCTTTTGGTCAATTTAAATCAACTTTGCTAAATAAAAGTATTAATTTAAAATGTAAAAATGTAATTTATATAACATAAAAAAATAATAATATACTGACTCCAAACTTTTGAATGATATAGTGTATAATGTTACAAAAGTTTTTTATTTCAGATAAATGCTGATCTTTGGATCTTTCTATTCATAAAATAATCCTGAAAAAAAAATACTCAACTGTTTTAAATATTGATAATAATAACAACAACAACAACAACAACGATAATAATAACAACAACAGTAATAATAATAATAATAATAAATGTTTCTTGAACAGCAAATCAGCATATTGTGTCATATCATGTGACACTGAAGACTGGAGTAATGATGCTGAAAATTCAGCTTTTATCACTTTGAAAAATTGAATTTTAAAATATATTAAAATCGAAAACAGTTATTGTGAATAATAAAAATATTTCAGAATTTTACAGTCTTTGCTGTACTTTGGATCAAATAAATGCAGGCTTGGTGAGCAGAAGAGACTTCTTTAAGAAAACATTAAAAATATTACAGTTCAAAAACTTTTGACTGGCACTGTATTTTTCTTACGCCACTGACTTTCCCCCCCTTGTTTTAAGTGTAATTATAGCAAAATTTAGTCAGACTTATGCTTGGGTAGCAAAAATAAACTCAATTCAAAATGCAGTCTCCAAATACTAGTCTAAGAATATATTTTATTTATTTGGTTTATGTTATTTTGTAAGAATATTCATTTATTCCACTGGAAATTAAGAAAAAAAATATTATTATATTTATTACAAATTCATTTTTATTTTTTTATTTGTTTATTACAGTGTTCAGCAGTATAAATCTTTATAGTGAACAACGAGAGTTAAACGGATCACTGCATCCCATTGACGTGCTGCTGTTTTCTGAACTACGCTGTGATTCTGTGGACTGAATGTGTCTCTGTGTGCACTGCGGTGCTTTTGATACAGAGCCGCAGTGTCCCGTTAAAGCCTGGATTTGGTCTTGTTATCCCTCCATAACTAGAAAACCCAGCATCCATAAAAGAGGTCTTTGCAGTGGACCTATTTTCTGACAGTCACACTGAGGGGATCCCACCCAGTCTCTCCGGTCTAGTTTCATATCAAAGCCCGCGTTGATCAGTCATCTTGAACTCTGACTCTGTCTCTCACCCTACCTATAGTATTATCAGATGCTGCCCTTTCCTACTAATCTCAAACTAGTTCTGTAGCTCCTTTCGTGCTTGTTAAGGTTAGAGCTTGGACGCCAAAAAGAGTGCAATCAAAGAACGAGAGATCAAGGTGCTATTTCTCCTGGCATTTCCGCTGTCCAACCTGCAGAAGATTGATACGGCTCTCAATAATTATGATCTAATCCTCCACTCCACAAAAACACACTCCCTATTCGAGAACGGAAGGCGATTGAGTTCTTTAGGGCCCTGCAAAACAAGCGGAAAGTGGTACGAAATGTTTTTTCCCTCCTCTGAACAGGATATGGCTGATATGGAGTACCTTTTCATCTGTCTGTTGTTTTTATACTCTTTTAAAGTGCCACTGATGATTAATAGTCCACCGAATCACAAGCTTTGTCTTCTCAAGGAATGTTTTACTGCAAACAATGGCGCTCCACTACTGTTTGCAAAAGCGTTCCAACAAAGTAGCTCCAAATAAAGCTATTCATGTTCCTGAGGGTCATATAACTGTCATGTAGAGAGGTGTTTTTGTAAGCCTGAGAGGGTTTAACACTGTTTAAAAGTCTCCTTTTAGGCCTAAGAGCTCGACAGCCAAACCTCATTTGAGTTTTAAGAGCTGGCCACACATCGAGCGTAATTCAGGTTCACCATAAGATACTCTGGATTCTTTATGACCCTGCGAAAGGAACGTGTAATGAAGCCCGACTTGAGCGTTCACCTGTTAAATTTTAAACTGAACAAGCAAAGTGGCTGGTTTTAAAACATCACTGAGCTAAATCATCTAAAGCACCTCAGAGGCCTCTCTTAAAAGTTGTTTTTGTCTCTCTTTCACTGACCAAAAAGTTACAGGCCACAGCCCTTCCTCCCCCTCAATCATTTCACAAATTAGTAACCTTAGCTGCATTAAAAGGTGCTCGGCTTGGCTCTTTTGGTTAAAGCTGTGATACATCAAGGCTACTGAGGAATATCCCACAACAAAAGGGTCTGTGTAAGCGAGCCCCCTCTTCTCCTGGGTCTCTGCTGCACAAAGAGCGCAGTGAGAACTGCGAAGACCCTGTTCTAGCGTTACTCGCGGATAGCGTGCATGAGCGGGACCCGAGGTAATGCTAAATTAATGCATTTAAGCTAGCTGGGTTCTCAGTGCCAATTGCATCAGCTTCAAAGGGGGCAGGAATGTCATGTTGCTTTTTTGAGAGACTGGACGAGGATATTTCAGGATTCACCTGTCTGCCATGGGTTTTAGGGATATTTTTGACCTGGACGAGAGGAAATGGGGTGTATTTGTGGAGGCTGTGCGTGCTTCCTCTAAAATATTGATACAACACACTGAGACATTTCAGCAGCTCTTACCCTCAGCGCCCAGTACCAATGCCCTCCAGCGTCTTTAGCGATGGATCCCAGGATGTAGCCCAGACCGCTGCGGAGAGAGAGCAAAACATGTCATTATACGCAGGCAAACATATCATATTCCAGGCATAAACATCTACTCTCCAGTTGGTTTGCTGGGAATAGCTGGTATAAGCCAGAGTTATTTAGTTTTGAATTTTAATAAAGGTTTTTTTTTTTTTTTTGTACTTACATTTGTGACACTGGACAACAAAACAATAGCCATAGCAATAGCCAAAAATACATTATATGGGTCAAAATGATTGATTTTTCTTTTATGCCAGAAATCATTAGAATATTAAGTAAAGATCATGTTCCATGAAGATATTTTATAAATTTCCTACTGTAAATATATCAAAACTTAATTTTTGATTACTAATATGCATTGCTAAGAACTTCACTTCGACAACTTTAAAGGCGATTTTCTCGATATTTAGATTATTTGCACCCTCAGGTTCCAGATTTTCAAACAGTTGTATCTTTTTCAAATTACTGGTCTAAGCTGGTCTAAGCTTTTCTTCCATCCAGCCCAAGCTGGTTTTAAGCTGTAGGAGCTGATCTATCAGCCAGACCCAACTGGTTTTCATCTGGTTAGATGGTTAAGCCACCTGGCCTACCGGCCTGACCAGTTGACAAGTGCTCTAATCCCCTCAAAACCAGCATACCAGACCAGTATGACCAATAATTACTCACCCTCATGTCGTTCCAAACTCGTAACACCTTCATTCATCTTCGGAACACAAATTAAGATGTTTTTGATGAAATCCAAGAGCTTTCTGACCCTGCATAAACAATAATGCAACTACCAGGTTCAAGGCCCAGAAAGGTAGTAAGGACATTGTTAAAATAGTCCAAAAGCTTAGTTAGAAAGCTCTCAGATTTAATCAAAAATGTATTTGTATTCCAAGATGAATGAAGGTCTTACGGGTTTGGTACGACATGAAGGTGAGTAATTAATGACAGAATTTTTATTTTGAGTGAACTATCCCAGTTTTTTAAAGCTGTTTTGCCTCGTGCCTGCCTCATTTACTCGGTCTGTCATCTTTTCCCGATTGTCTTCCCCACCCAAAGCTGTGTCATGGACCCTAAAACTTTCATGCGCTGGGTAGACTGCCTGAACTCGACATGCATACTAATGCCGCTGATAATGGCTTTACACTGAATATCACCTCTGGCTATGTAAGCGAGTCAAGCACTTAGCATTACTTAGGGGCTTACAATGACAGTTTAGCTCTGAGGAAAAGAGAAAGGGAGATGACTGGGGAGAGACGCCAGCTTCCCACACTGGGTTTTTGGCTTTGGGGATTGTGGTGAAATACTAACTTCAAACGTTCGGATGACCTAATTCTGAGAATCCCTGTCTGAGGTTGTAGGATACGGCTGCAGAGTGCATGCGTCTCATGAACTTTCCTGTAAGCCCTTCTAAGGCGAGACTGCCTGACAGAGAGTGATATAAGGAAAAGAGGAAGACGGCCACTCAAGGTGGGATCATTTCAGCTCAGTCGGTATCTGAGGAATCTGTGAGTCATATCTCTTCAGACGTAGACCAAACTCTCTCAGCTCTACATCCTGTTTACAGTCTGATAAAGTTCATAATTGCCGTGTTATGAGCTCGGTGTGGATGAAGCGCATGTGAAATATTCTTTCTGTATGCAGTTTGAGACCGTTGTATGAATTGTTTTTGCCTCTTGGTCATAGTCTGTTAAAAAAGAAAAGTTGATTGGGTGTCTCGCTGTTTTACTTTCCATCAGCTCTCCATTTCACTATTCTCTGCATCAGATTGATTGTTATTCTCATTCTCACTCCCTCTGTCTGTCTCCCTCCCATGTTTGTACACCTGTTACCAATCCTCTCACACTGCTGTTTAAAAAGCAAAAGAAAGTGAAAAGTTTTTGCTATTTAAGGGTTTATAGCAATTTTGTCACTAGTGAAGGTGTATGGAAGCCATAGAGACAATAAGTCATTGTTTTAATGACAGCAGCATTCAAGCTGTGTGAACTCAAGTTTCCATGTTACAACCAGATTAAAATGCCTCACTTGATCAGGTGTTAACATAATCGCAAAACTAGTCATAAGGGTAATTTTTTTGAAATGGAGATTTTTATCATCATCATCATAAGCTTTCCACTGATGAATGGTTTGTTAGGATATGACAATATTTGGCTGAGATGCAACTATTTGAATATCTGGAATCTGAGGGTGCAAAAAAATCTAAATATTGAGAAAATTGCCTTTAAATGTGTATAAATGAAGGTATTAGCAATGCATATTACTAATCAAAAATTAAGTTCTGATATATTTACCTTAGGTAATTTACTAAATATCTTAATGGAACATGATCTTTACTTAATATCCTAATGATTTTTGGCATAAGAGAAAAATCGATAATTTTGACCCACAGGGTGTACTGTTGGCTATTGGTACAAATATACCCGTGCTACTAGACTGGTTTTGTGATCCAGGGTCACATATACTAACAGAGTGGTTTGGAACAGAAGCCTCTTGTATTTGGGGGTTGTTCGTGTTTTATTGCACATCAGACCCTGGAATAACTGCAGCGTTTTAATCCTTCTGTTTAAATTTGGAGTGTCCCTCCCAGCATTTAACCTCATACCCACTTCCTGTGTTCCCAGACACTCGCGCCAGGCTGTCGCTCAGCAGGTAAACCACATTGTTTATCTTTGACTGCCCCTGGCATTTCCGACTGATGGACCAATTTGACCTGACCCATCAAACAATAGGACCTTATCAGTGAATACATATGGCTTTTAGTGTCCACTGGACTTCATTCAATGCCAAGAACCCATTAATTCAACTTAAACTTAATTAAGCATGTAAACTTAATTGTTTATTCATTGAATATGGCCACTTGGTGCCTTACTGATGTTCTTGATTGGATGATTACTTTCAAGCATTTGCGATCTTGTCAGTATTACCATGTGTCTCTATGTTTATTAGCAACTAAAATGTTTTCTATGCCCATAAGAGGACTCAAATTTCCTGCTAAACATTTCTCCCATGGCTGAAGTCACTTCCTGGAAACAGTAACAACCTGACTGCAGATAAACAGTGCGCTAGACAGGAAGCGGGGCGGCACACTGTAGCGCTGTAGTCTTTCACCTCTTATTGTTCGTACTGTCGATCGCTTTGTTAGGCCCGAACCCCTGTTAGCCTGCAAATACCTCAAATCTCCTGAGCCGGCTATTTCTCCATCCCGTCCTTTCCTCTAACTGCGTTCAATCTCTCATCGATACTATTACTAGCACTCAGAACAGGTCTTTTGGCGACAGCTGCTGTGTTTGGATATTTCTTTCCCTTAGTTCAGTGGGGGAACAGCCATGCTGTGTTATTCGACTGCATGTATAAAACTCTTTATACATATACTCTTTTGTGTTGTTGTTTGTGTTTCCCATCAGATTAACAATTAAACTGCAAGATGTTGTCTGTGAATATAATGCAGCTAAAAATGCTACGCACGTACAATCATAAATTTTTTATCACCTTTCCTCTGTTTATTTTCCCCCTTTTCTCTCGTCTTTTTCCAGCTCAGTGAACAAAAGAAAATGCCAAGGCCCGTGTTAAGTGACCGTAATAGGTGAGCTTAAAGTCTTTCACAGCAGCAGCAGTAGCAGATTTAGAATATCATTGTCCATTTGGCCCGTCTGAGGCAGTGACCACACAAAACGCTGAGCTCAATTCTCCACAACTGACCTTTACTGGGTTGAGATGGTATCTGAGATTATCTGGCTGTCAGAAGCTGTTCCCTTCAGCTGCAGTTCACCTACCCTGACATGAAATGTCTTAATTTACATTACACTTCTCATCATGGCTGGTTAAATAGCAATATAATGTCCAGGTTGGATTTTGTAAAATCACCTCTAATGAACATCTGCACACTTACAATTAAATTGCTTAAGCAAAATTAGACTGCCTGGACTCTGTCCTTTCCCTTTCCTGAAATCATATCCCTGAATATGTAGTTTGATGCCAGCTTTAACGGCGAATCGTTATATTTCTGTCAAGCATGGAGTATGTGGAAAATGGATTTGTTTGGCTATTATGAACCAATATTTTCTTAAAATATTCACACATCTGATGTTGTGAGGTTTATTTTAAACCAGTGATTTTATTATTCATTTAGCTAAACAAAAATGTATATGAGTGTGACCCTGGATCACAAAACCACTCTTAAGTGCTGTTTATTTATTGTTTGAAATGGCTTGTAAATATGACAAATGAGTTCTTTTATCCATTTTATACTTGGAAATTAATAGATGTATGTGAATTAGTTGGCTATTGGTAGTAGGGTGGAAAGCAATTAAGGTTATTGGTTATCATTAATGTCCATTATTACTCACCTTCCTAGTGGGATGGCCAAATAGAAGACAGAGAGCATGACGGTCCTTTTGTTGTTTGTGAACAGGTCTCCAATGATGGTTGGAGAGATGGATGAGTAACTTGATTCTCCAATACCCACCAAGCATCTGGACAGCACTAACAACCAGTAATACTGTAAAAGAAGAGGTCACATGATTAGAAAAGTCAAAGGAATTTATTTTATATAGTATTCAACTGACAACTGCCTTGTAGCATTTTTTTAGCTACAGTCACCTTACAGATGTTACCTGTCTGAAAAAAATGAATAGTCTCTTCTGCATCTGAGGAGTAACAGCTCACTGAGCCCTGAAACTTATTCATAAATCTGTCGATTCACATTACATTGAGAGTGTGTTCAAGTTTGTGTGGCTTTTTAGACGTTCAACATTTTTTATCCAAACTGAGCATGTGTTAGTGGCAAAGGAGCAAGTGTCCTACATTTGTGAAACAGTGAGAACATGTGGCTGTTGTCCTCTGACCTCTATTGGCGAGAAAGGAAGCCAGGCTAAGAAACCACCCTTCCCTGAAATGGCCTAGACTTGTTGTGTATATATAGTCGTTCATGTGAAGACTTTTAACCGTGGGCGTGTAGTGGACATCCATACTGCTGTGGAGAATTTGGGTCACCCTGGCAGTCGCCCAAACTGAGGAGGCTAGTTATAGATTTTTCTGTTGCTTGTGCTTAGAGTCAATTTCTTTTTACGTGTTGACCTCATTTTCTGTGTTATTCTCACTCTCCTTTATAATATCTCATTTTTATAATGTCAGTCTGGAAAGCAGTGGGGAGTCTAGCCACACCCAACAATGATGGAGTGAGGCAAAATGTAAGGAGCAAACACGGACACCCTCTAGAGACACCAGGTCATCCCATTATGATATGATTCACATATACAGCAGACACACACACACACATACAGATCTGTCATAGCCCATTTTCATGTGTGATATCTCCTGAGGGGGCTCACAAAGCCACCTGACTGGCCAGATGCTCTTGTGTCAGACTTTTGTGTACTAACAAGCTTCCTGTAAGTGCTAATGAGATGTGTGTGTGCTTGTGCACATATAGCTATATAGTCCTTTTTGATCACAGTCATATTGTGAAATATTATTCAAATCACATGTCACATTATTCCTCAGAAATCATTCTGGTATGCTGATTTGGTGCTAAAGAAACAGTTCTGGATTCTTTCATGAATAGAAAGTTTTTAAAAAGCATTTAAACATGTTTGCTAAATGAATGAATTTACATTTAATTCAAAACACAGGCAGCAATCCTTCATGTCCTCGGGCCATTCGATGGTCACTTTTTATTACTGGGATTCCCTCGCTCCCTTTCCTGCTTTTCATCCTTTATTCTTTTTCACTTGACAGTCTTTGGTGTGACAGCAGCCCCACGACATACAGCCAAAAGAAAAACAACTTTACTTGTTGTTGAATGTTACATAATTCTCAGCAGGGGAATTTCTTTAGTGTACGTGACAGGAATCAGCAAAGAGAGACTGCAGCAAGCTGGGTTATCCTCTGGCACTGAGAGGATTTCTCTATCCCTCCCTTTTCCCTCCTGCTCACTCTCTCTTTCAGCTCCTTTCCTGCTTTTCGTGACTCAGAAATGACAAAAGCTATGTGCTTGTTGTTTATTGACAGAAGTGCTGTGAGGGAATAAGAGAATAGAGGGATGGCAGAGAGGGAGAATGACTGATTGTTTGTTTTTTACACAACCTTTCCTCCTTTTACCTCAACACACACACATGAAAAATTAATGCTTGGGCTGTCATTTGCTGAACATACACACGTCTGGAGAACTGTTAGTTGAGGTGAGACACACACACACACACATTAAAGGATTAGATCACTCCAGAATAAAAAAGTTCCTGATAATTTACTCACCCCCATGTCATTAAATATGTTCATGTCTTTCTTTATTCAGATCGAAAAGAAATTAGGGCTTTTGAGGAAAACATTGCAAGGATTTTTCTCCATATAGTGGACTTAAATGGGGATCAATGGGTTGAAGGTCCAAACTGCAGTTTCAGTGCAGCTTGAAAGGGCTCTACACAATCCCAGTTAAGGAATAAGGGTCTTATCTAGCTAAACGATCTGTCATTTTATAAAAAAAGAAAATTGATACACTTTTTAACCACAAATGCTCATCTTGCACTAGCTCGACCTCACACATTATGTAGTCATGTTGGAAAGGTCATGCATGATGTAGTCAGAAGTACCAAACCAGTGTTTACAAAGCGAGCGTGCAAAGAAAGTCAAACACCCTTTACAAAAATTGTATAACAATGATGTTGGATGATTTTGAAGTTGGAGGAGGAAATGAGATGGAGTTTTCAACTTACCCTACCTTTTTGAACCCGAGTACACAGACGAAGAACTAACTGCACATGACCTTTCCAACGTGATTATGCAATGCATGAAGTTGAGGACGCGCATTGCAGAGCTAGTGCATGACCCCTATTCCTCGGCTGGGATCGTGTAGCTGTGTTGAAACTGCAATTTGAACCTTCAACCCATTGATCCCCATTACATGGAGAAAAATCCTGGAATATTTTTCTTGAACTTTAATTTAGGACACAAACATCTTGGATGACATGGGGGTGGGTAAATTATCAGGAAATTTCAATTCAGGAGTCAATGTTTCGTCTATGATTGTTTGCAAAAGTGGTTTAGTGAAAACTGTTTATTGAATTTTCAGCTGATTATTTATCTTACATTTTTGTCTTGACAGAATGGATGTAAATATGTATTTCAGTATCACTTTCTTTTGAAGTATTCAATCAGATTTTTTTCACATTCACACTTCTGCTTTTATTTGAGCTTGTGGTTAAGTGGTTAAAACCCCAAGCTTGAACAACAAAGTCGGCGCATTTGCCTCTTTGTCTTTGTTCCAGACCACAACCAATTCATGAGGCTGCAGTACTGTAGGACTGACTGTACACGTCTGGCTTCCCTCATCCCTCAAAACCATATACATAAACATGAGCTTTCAAATACGTTCTGCATGAATATGTGCATATCTAACTAAAAACCACCACTGACACCCCCTGATGTTTTGTTTTCTTGTCATCTGACAAAAGCGACACAATGATGTTAAATAGGGTCATGGGAATCAGACATCCTGAAGTTTTGCCAATTATCCACCATCTTCTTCAACGCGGAAGTAAGCCTATGGATGAGCCCTTCATTATCCGCTAGGTAAATAACAAGAAGAATAACAGTGCGAAGCAAATCGCAAAAATGTTTGCACTACAAACCAGTGTGTTCATAATTAAGATAATACATTAAAATAATATGGTAAGTCACACCAATTTGCAATATCAAAATGAGCTATTTTGTACAGCTAAAAATAGCTGGACGCGGATGAGACCAGAAGCCAGACCCATAAAATTTACAGATGGCTGTACCCACTCTTACGGGAAGAAAAAGGTGGATATGCTTTACTTAACAAAGCAACACAGTGCAGTGAGTTGACTGTCTCTTCCCAAAGCCCTGAGAAATCTCATTAAAAGAAGCCGAACACTGAGTTACGAGGGATTTCAGATGATGAACAGATCAGCAAGAGGTTGTGAGGTCAGTTTAAGCCATACAGAGATTTAGTAGATATTTTCTTCTCAAAGCAAAGTGTATCAGTGCTGGACAACTTATGATTTTCATCAGACTAATACTAGAGAACACTTTTACGTCATTCAGATTTCTTATCCCATAAGACGATTTCTTGGCATATTAGTATTTTTCATCATTTGAGCGTATTCTTATGAAACACAGCACTCTCTTTAGGATTGTTACGAATAATGTTATGCAGACCTTGCAGCAACATATAGGTAACATTAGCCTGATGGTTATGATGTTGAGACTGTGTGTAAATGCGATATGATCTGCAGATTTCTCTTGGTGGGGAACGTTATATAACAGCCCACCGCCGTGGGTCGGATGATTGACAGATAAAGGGATATCTGCAGTCTCCACACTCATGTATGCATATGTGCACATGTGTGCGGTCTTGGAGGATCATGTGACTTTGATGCAGAGTGGCTTGTCCTGTCAGTATCGACTCAGCATTGCAGATCGAGGGGATTAGCGCATTTATATCCCCCGTGGCGTTTGGCTGTCATATTCCAAACACACACACACACACACACACACACACATATGTACGTCTTATAGACATGCATGCAGTCTCCACATGCTCACTGACAAAACAAAAACGGCTAACGGGAGGCAGACCCCACAGAAATGCACACTATGTCATTAGATATCACTAAATCAGTTATCATAGCTACAAGGAATATTCCTCTGTTGTCATTTTGCAGTCTAACTCTCATTAACATGGCCTTTTAATTAGCTGCCACTCTCTATCTCTGTTGCAGTAACCTCCCTGGAGACTGGCCCCACACGCACACATACAATTTGATTGAGATGGTCTGTGAGGGCTTCTAGACAAGAAGCATCAATTTAGGTTTTGTGGTTCTTGCCTGCCTTTCTCAGTTTGGTTCAGTTTTCCTCTCAGCATTTAGGTTTACTGATGTAGATTTTAAAGAAACAGCTGAAATACTGCCTGTATGTCAGGTGTTTTTTATGTTTTTATGATATTTTCTCTAACTGTAGTTGATTGCTAAAGTAAATATTATACAACTGAGGGACTCATATGCAACTATTACAGAAGGTTCAGATGCTTCCGAAGGAAACACAATGCATTAAGAGCTGGGAGGTAAAACTTTTGGAATTTGAAGATCAGAGTAAATTTTACTTATTTTGTCTTCTGGTAAACATGTAAGTATCCTCTGGTGATTCTAAAGGCCAGTAATAAATGAAAAATGAATATATATTTAGGCAAAATAAGAAAAAAGTACACATCTTCACTCTGTTCAAAAGTTTTCACCCCCCAGTTCCTAATGCATCGTTTTTTCCTTCTGAAGCATCAGTGAGCATTTGAATCTTCTATAATAGTTGCATATGAGTCCCTCAGTTGTCCTCAGTGTGAAAAGATGGATCTCAAAATCATACAGTCATTATTGGAAAGGGTTCAAACACCCAAAAATGCTGAAAAACCAAAGAATTTGTGGGACCTGAAGGGTTTTTCTGAAGAACAGTGGGCAGTTTAACTGTTCAGGACAAAGAATCAAGAATCAAGCGTATGTAAACTTTTGAACAGGACTGGGGACTATGTGTAAATGTCTTTTATTTGAAATATCTTGTTCAGATCAGTACTAAATAAAAAAAAAAAATCCCTCTTATTTTGGTAAACTAATTAACATTTTGCAGACTCTGCAAAGTGTATGTAAACTTTTGACTTCATCTGCATTTGCAGTCAGATCTTAACTACCAGTGGCAACAAATGATTTGATTTGTAATTTTAGGAGCTTTAATGACATGATTGTGTTAGGCCTGGATGAAATAGAGAGTAAGATATAGAGACAAGACAAAGAGGATGACGAACAGCAGTAGAGCTGTAACAAGAGGTCTTCTGAGACAGGCCCAGTGTTATGCTAAGCGAGCATGTCATTTAATCATTTCATCTTAGCAAAGCAAACGGGAAAGAGAGAGAGAGCAAGAACGAGAGACTGCTAAATAATAAAGTACACTGCATTCAGTTATTATATTTAAAATGAGTCCTGCTATGCTGAATGACTGATGTAGTTTGCAAGTGTTCTCAAATGAGCCAGAAACTGAATGAGCTCTAGAGATGCTACTGCTGGGATGCGTTGCTGTTCTGCTTCTAAAAATACCCAACTAGCACTGCAAGAACAAACCTAATTCCTCCTGAGCAAAAACAAACTACATTTATATTTTAAAACTTCTCCTAAAATGATAATCCTGATGACATGTTTGCTTTAAAGGGTCATAAAACCCCCCTGTTTCAGCACTGGTTAGTTCTGACCATAGTTTTGAAAAATGCTGTAAAAGTGGGCGTGGTGCACTGCGGAGCAGTGGGGGAATTCTGGAAGTCTGAAGCGTCTGTCATAGCAAAACAACACACGCTGTCGTGAATAATTAGAGGAAGCGTCTTCTCATAGGATAAGAAC